>MQRK01202454.1:69183-79454 GCA_001938485.1 Girardia tigrina
TTAACAGGAAAATTTGTTTTAGAAATGTGAATTGTTATATTAATAAATTTTTGTGGTGTTAAATCATGGCTCAAGAATATGATAATAATGAAAGTGGCATAAACGCTACTTACAGTTATAATTACATCAATGTTTTAAATTATTAACAAAAGTATCATTGTATGGATAGAATACAAATGATAATCGTAAAGAAACAACAGACTAAATACCTGAGTCTTGCGTTCTTGTATTCCGTCAATGATTGCTACTTTCATGAATAATAAGAAATACTACTATTATATAAATCCTTATGTAATTATCTATTTTGGCCGTCCGAAATGGTCCATTTCTAAACGATGTCATAAAATTAATGACGCTTGTTACATCTGTTCTATAAGATACAATTGAAAATCGAATTTGAACTCCTGCGTTCAACTTAAAATTTACACACAAAACTTATCTCTTTACTAGTTTATTTAAAAAATTAATACCAAGTTTTATGTTTAATTCAGCAATCTTTTACGTCCTGCTGGAGTTCAGCTGCGTCCAGCAACTTTTACCATGAGAGTTTATCGAGCTGAAGATCTTCCTAGAAGTTAGATTTATTATTATAATGATTATAAAATGGAAAAAAAGTATATTTTACAATTCTTAAAATATTTTGATGAAGTAAATAAATAAAAATTTTAAAATTCAGCTTTTATACTTACAGTTTCATTCCTGAGTAAACGTTTTTTATTTTATTTAATTAAGATCAAAAAATTTCATCCATTCTGTAATTTAATCTGTAACTAATTTATTATTAATTTTATTATTTATTCATTAAAGAGATTGTTTTAGAGAAAGTCGAGAGAAGTTCTTTCAGACTTCTTTATACGAAAAAGAATTTACGCAATTAAATATTTAAGCTGAATTTCATAAATGGAACATGATTTAATATATATTGACCACACATAGGATATTCTCGAAGAGCATTAAACCTTACTGAGTAGTGAAAGTCAAAAGATAAAGCCTAATGTTAAATATAAGTAGAAATGACATCAGTTATTGCTGGCGCATTTAATAAAGAAGAATTTAAGAGCTTTTCAAAAATATGCTCTCAAATTATTTCTTAAATATTTGAAATTTCATTCTTCATATAATGATGTAACTCAACGAAATTTGATTATTAAAATGGAATAAATTTTAAGAACTGAATTGATTTATTTATAGTTTTCAGAACATCTTCCAAGTCGAAAAAACGTTTTATTGAAAACGTTTTATCCTATTTCTTAAATCAATTTTTTTTATTTATTTCATATTTAGTTTCAATGAAGAACCAAATGTACATCTTTAAATATTACTTCCATGTACAATACATAAAAGGTTTCTTTGAGATTAATTATTTAAGATGTAATTAATATTATAGAGTTAACATAGAATTTCAAAATGTTGATAGTAAAGCTTTTTTTGATAGAAAAAATCAATTTATGGAAATAAACTTAATAAAATGACTTAATTAAATTTAAAACTACTTTTCTCAGAAGGATTTAAGGGATGTAAAGCTTTTTCAGGTATTAACTAATAATCTAAAAGCATTCGGTTTTCTTGGTGATTTATTAAAAATAAAGAATATTATTTGTTTTGAACAATTAATAATTAAATAATTAATAATTTTAGGAACTGTAATGAACCAAAACATTAAAGATTTTCATTGAAATTGTACATTTAAAAAAATATTCAAATTATGTTTATTGATTTAAATATTTTTGTTAATTAATATCAATTGATTACCCCTCATCTTCAGAATGAAGGAAAATTAAAGAGAAACTTACTCATAGAGTGAAATTATATATATATATATATATATATAGGGGTGGCCATAAGTCGCTTTACCCAGTTTTAATAATAATAAACACAAAATTCTAAATGATTTATAAACAAAAACTAGACAAAATTGTTTGTTTTAATAATTATTCATTTAAAAATTTTAAAATTATTTCATTTTGTTCATTGTTGTTGGCAATATTGGCATAGCACGACAATTAACACTTCAGCAACGAATTTTTATTGTAAAGCAGTGGATAAAGCATGATTGAAATTCAAGAGCTGTAGCTGCAGCATTTTCAAAAGAGTATCCTAATGACGCTCCTCCATCACGACAATCAATGCATGTTTTGGGTAAAAAGTTTCACGAGACCGGCTCTGTAACCGACAAGAAAAGAAGTGGGCGCCCTAACAATATGAATACCAATGAAAATAAAGAAAATGTTAGAACTTTCTATCAGAATGCGCCATCGACATCTGCAGTTCGTGCAAGTTTGCAGTTGGATATACCACGCACAAGTTTACCTAGAATAATGAAGGACATTGAGTTGAAAGTTTGTTATCCAGAAGGAACGCGTTTACTCACAGAATGTTCTAACCATATCCGAGTTGAAGGAAAGAATTACTACAGCATTTGCAGCCTTGAACAACGATAAAGACTTGTGCCGACGAATCTGTCTCTCTGTTCAGAGAAGAATCCAGTTGTGTAATAAATCTGAAGGACAACACTTTGAAGATAAGATTTAACTGTTTTCAAGTTTTTGTTTTGAAATTATTATTGTACGCTGATTAAATAAAAGTTGTATCATTTAGAATTTTATGTTTATTATTATTAAAACTGGGTAAAGCGACTTATGGCCACCCCTATATATATATATATATATAATGCTTCTTATTCCAATTTTTTATTTATTTTATAAGTAGTCATCATTTTTTGTAAATAAAGAATAAATTTGTTTTTTAAAAGATATTTGGATGAATTCCATTTTTTTATTTAGTGGATTCTGACGTTTTAGAGGGCATTAAAAAAGTTTTTAGCAGCGATACTACGAAAAAAGAACTTGTGGATCCATATTTAGTTTTTCAATTTGCTGGAAAAGAGGTTATTATTAATTTTCATTTCACGTTTTTATATTTTAAAAAATATACACTATTTTAAATGAAGTAATAAATGCATTTAAGATAGTTATTAATTTTTTTAAGGAAAAAATAATTGTTTATTTTAGTTAATTCTCAGTTTCATTTACACATTAAATTTTAACTTTAAAAACGAAATAGATTTTTGTTTGTTCTAAAACAGAATTTTCTAGATGATTCTTTTAGTTTTTACGGCAACAAAACGTACTTTTTTTAAATTTTTTTGAATTGGAAGTTATTTTATTTTTTTTACTGAATATTTCATTACATAAACCTTTATCTATAATATTTTCTGTTGGATTAGATAAACCTTATCAAACGTTCCATTACCGAATCTACTCAAAATTTTTAATCATTAATTGAAAGGATTTACTTTTATTTGAAAGGGCATTAATATTTTTATCACAAAATTCATCCTCGCAAAATCCGTGTAACCAAATAACATTTCCTCACAATTTTGGAGTTTGAGTCAAGTTTTCTTTTTTAATTTTCAAATTAAAAAACTCAAAAAAATTATTTTTTATTTCACTGGATTCAAAATACAATTCTCCTTTGTTTTTTACATTTTTAAATCAGTAAAACAAATAAACTTTCATTTTTGTAATAATTCATATCCTTTTTTATCAAAACAATGATTCCACACACATTTGTAAAACGTATACGCAATATTCACTGCAAACACAATCGAAAAATATCGTAGAACTCTCACATAAAATTCCAATACAATCCGATTCCAATCTCTGTTACGATTGGCCAATTAACATTTTAGTTAGACTTTGCCTGATAACAATAATCACTTTCACTGAAAAATAATCACCAATATCAACTGAACAAGAGCGTTGCGCAACTGTTTTGTAATGCTTTTGCTCGTGGTGTTTCGCGGCTGAAATAATCAACTTCATAAAGCTACCAAGAGAGACTGTGTACCGAATCGCGGGAAAGTTTCGAGCGGATGAGGAGAAAGAAAATACTTGGTGACGTCAGTATGTAGACACATGACCGATCAGAGTGTCTATAGCGCATAGTGATCTTCCTGGAGTAGTTACACCCGATAACCATACGTTCAGAAGGATTTAACATTGGAAGCATCTATTCGCTTCGAGTCGCCATAATCGACAACTGTTCAGTTATGTGTCGAGATCAACTGGTCCAGTTCTTTAATCCCTTACGTACACGGGTTGAGTCTGCATTTACAGCTTAGGGATCTTAGATCGAGTAGAGAGCAGCCCCGCACCCTGACACCTTTTATAGGGGGGGCAGTATTTCTCGTGTAATAAATGAATACTTTTTGAAAACACATAGTCTGAATGTTTAAATTTCGAATGATCAAGGAAAACAAAATAGACCTTTTATCTGAACAGTATTTTACGGTATTATTGACTATATGAAACGATTTTCACACATTTTTCCGAAATAAAGACAAACATCAATTACAGTAGCTGTATATTTTATTATGTTTGCACGATGGACTATTGAACATAGAGAGTACAGACAATCAGACAGATTTACTATAACATGGTATGAGTGTAGTAGTATATAATTGAAACAATACCGCAATTACATACGGAAATAAGATATTGTATGCATGAGATATTAATGTGACTCCAAATAACTGCAGTCGACGATTTTTCATTTCATTAAAACGTTGAAGAAAGTCATCAGATTTGATGTTATTAGGGATGTCACTATCAAACGAGAGAAATACATGGTTTGCTTTACGAGAATGGGTCATAGATGTATGAAAGGGAGTTAGAACACGAGATAAAGTACTAAAACTCGCCTCACATGTGGCAGTTGAAGCACCGAGTGTGATTGCCGAAGCTGCAAGACGATACACAGATGGAAATGCCTCTCGGTAAGAGTACAGTTCTTGCGCTAACTGATGAATGTTTGTCACAGTGCTCATCCTCTTCTATAGGAATATCTTTGCAGTTTCAAACGCATGTTGGGTTTTGCTTAGGTCCACGCCACACAAATTCGCTAATGTCTTTAGCTCTTCAATATTTAAAAATTTTCGGTGATTAGTCTTTAAACATGCAAGAGACTTGTAAAGGTTTCTGTTACATATACTGAAGCGCTTTGTTAATTCCAGGAGAATCCTGTCAACGATTTCGTAATACATCTCTCGACATGCGCATCTGATAGACAAGTCCTGGTGTTCTGGCAGTCCCACAGATCCAAACAAAATGAAATTCTTCAACTGTGAGTTCATTTTAGTTCATCTTCTTTTCAGTCTCGGTTCCATATCAATATTACCTTCAAATTTCTCAAAAAGAACTTGGAATTTCTCTTCTTTACAGAGGCTGCGAATGCACTCTATGACGGCATCCATAACATCACATGCAGATGAAAGATCCATTGCTTGACCCTGCAAGCTATTGTTGGCTGGTTCGAGGATGGTCAGCAACAAGAGAACCATGCGTGCAATGAACTGAAACTCTACTTCATTGACTCGATGCAAGAGACCAGTAGCTTGCAAATGAATATCAATGGAAAAGCGAGAATCTCCATTAGAGCAGAGCTCTTGTAAATTCACAACTGTATCATAATTTGTTGTTATTGCTTGTGTAGTCTGCAGGTGTCCTGCCCAACGATTTTCCATGAACCACTTTAATTTATCGCCTTGATACATGGTCGAAACATTAGACTTTGAGAAAAATGTATTTAAGTTTCTGCATATGTCGAAGTAGTCCTGCAGTTTTTTGCACTCAGAAATAGCACATACAACAGCCAAATGCAATTTGTGGTTGAAACAATGGACTTAGGGAATTTCTTTTTGTAGACGATCCTGAAGAAAGGCTTGCACCCCACCATGCTGTCCAGAAATAACGGCGGCTCTATCATAGCATTGGGAAATTATATTTTTAGATCCAATTGTGCCTCTTTTAAAGTTGTCAAAATTACATCTGCGAAAGCCTCACCATTGAGAGCAATTTTTCGAGAAATTCAGATTAAGTGCTCTTGAGGTTGTCCGGCTGAGACAAATCTTATGGCAATCGACACATTCTCAGTCGCTGTTTGATCTTTGGTACCATCCACCTTCAGTGTAAAATATTCTACATCTGCAGAATTGCACTTCTCTACAATTGACTCTTGTACCATTGATGCCATTAACGCAATAATTTCATTTTCAATTCTAGGTGATGTGTACGTGTCAATTGTTGAAAATGTTTTAATGATTCGAGCTAGATCATGATTTTTCTTAACAGTGTATTCGAAGAGACGTAAAAAGAGACCACTTGAAAGTTTCTCATCCTCATCAATGTCATTTCTACTGAAACTGTCACCACGAAAGGCTAATTCATTTGTCACAAGGAACTTCACGATTGCGTCGACATAATAGCGGTTGTTCTTGAGTTGTGTTTCATTAATCAAAGTGCAAACTTCCTCTCTTCTTTCACATTGCAGCTGCCTCTCCTTCCATTGTTCCATGGCATGGATATGGTCAACAGAAGATTCATGCTTTTGAAAACCTTTTTTATTTTCTAAACCCGATTTCCAATTTCGGAATCCACCTGTTCTGAAAACACTTTCTCCAGAGGAGCCGGGCAATAAGAATTTTCGACAGCAAACGCAGAAGACTGCATCTTTCTCAATAGAGTACTGAAAATATGGTCTTCCGCTATACCACGCAGAAGAAAATGAGCATTCCCTTGAATGAAATGGAGTCTTTGGGAAATTTACAGCAGTTGGCTGGCGCGGCATGTCGTTCCCCAAATCAAATTTAGTAGATGCCATTAGCTGAGCAGGTACACAAGCAAATGAAGACATCAATCCATTGTCAGGGATGTATGAAGTAGCAGGAATAAATGAAGTAGTAGCGCAGATTGATGACATGTAGTAGCAGGGATAGTATTACTAGGTGTAGTGACTGAAGTCACAGAATTATTCGGAATGACTTTGAAGAAATTCATGATGCTCTTGTATGTCGACATGTTGTATTACAATCAAAATAATGTCACAAGGTAGGACCAATTACAATGACACTATGCACTGCATGGTATGCAGTAAGAGTAAGCTCAGAATAATGACAGATATGGACAGCAAATATGTGTTTGTGTGTGTTTGTTTGGATGTAGATGATTCCCTCATACCACGTCAATCCATGTGTGCACACTTTCCTTCTCTCTCACCCACGCTATCTACGCTACTCTCTGTCACCCTTTATGTCAGTTTTTCAGTTGTTCTGTATACATTTTGCCTACTACTAGAGTATATATATGGTATATGAATAAATATGACGCCCTATTTCTTTTTGATTTGTATTTTTTACTTGGGGGCCAGACTTGCGTTTGGGGGGGCGGGCCCTCTTTGGCCCCCCGACGGTATGGGCCTGGTAGAAAGAATTGTTTATCATGTTTTTAAAATATGTATTAACTGCTCGTAAAGTATGAATAATTATAGTATATGTTTTTATGAAGTGTGCAAGAAACCTAATTTTTAAATTTATTGTAAATTTAGTCTCAATTTAAACGGGACACTCTGTTGAGAAAACCTAAATTAATAATCTTTTACTATTTTATTTTATTTTTTACTGATCAAACAATTTCTTATTTAGATTAAAACTTCTGTAAAGTACAACAGTGACCATCCAGAATGGAATGAAGAATTGAAAATAGGCCTACAGGTATTACAATGATTTATCTTATTTAAGAATTTTCGATATGTAGGAATGCAAAATATTTTGGATAGGAAATATTTAATTTTTTATTATAGTCAAATCTTAAAAAATAAAAATTTTAGAGTTCCTTTTAGAGTTAATTTTAGAGTTAAGCAAAGTGATTCCCGATTCACTTTGCTTAACACTCGAAGCTGATTCATTGTTATTTTCCATCATTTAATCCCAGTAAGAGTTTCGCGGCAGGTCTGATTGTCTTGGTCGAATATCTGCTATATGCAATGAACCGCAAAAACCATCACAATTTATTAAGTACTTTTTTTGATCAAATTTCCTAAAGACAACGCCTCTGGTACATTGCTTTGTACATGGCATATTATTTTCAGGCTTTACCCAGACTAAGTGTTGCTCTACGAAGTCTGTCTTTACCTTATTGTAAACCGGCTCTTTTTCAATTCTTTCTATTATCTCCAAACCGATTGGAACGTACTTGTAAAGTGCTGAACTAGGTGTCTCCTTTCCGTCGGACGGTGTATTGTTATACCACCATAAGGCTTCCATGATACTGATATTCGATCTAGACGCGATTTTCTTGATTGTCTTATGATTTCTCTCTATTATTCGGTTGCAATTTGGTTGATTAATAGCGCGGTATTAGACATGTACATTCCACTTTTCCCTCAACTTGCTGAATTCGGCTGAATTAAATCTCATTTAATTGTCAATAATCAACTCCTTGTGAGATCCACTCTCGTGGAACAAATATGGAAACTCTGCAACAATCGACTTGACGTCCTCAGCCTTGATTAGTTTCCATACTGCAAATTGAGAGGGTTCAAAATCAATGATACTTAATAATTTTTGTTCATCTAATTTTGTGGCATCCGCTGCAAGTCTTGTCTAGTTTTCATTGACAGCAAATTTACCAGTTTCCCATTTTATTGGCGCCGGATCAATAGATTAGCAACTTTGACACTTCGAGATCAAATCCTTTATATTCGCATTTGACACACTTATTTCCAAGTATCACACAGATATCGTATTTTCTTTGCACCTAAATGACATCTGTGATGAAGTTTTTGTAGTTTGAATAGGTTATCTGTTAAAAACAAAAGGCAACTGCTTCGTTTTAATTGTTTTGGTATTCTTGTCAGTTCATCAGCCTTGTTGTCTTCACTATTAACCAACGCAATTTTCAATATTATTACGTATTCCTGACATAACTCCTTAATCATTGACAATCTGCGCTTTATCAAAAGGCTCAAAAGGGGTTTTCGTGTGTAATTTATTTCGCTCTGATAGTACCTCAGTTATCCAAGAAACAACTGATTTGTTATCTGATTTTACTACAACATTCGTTAGTTCCAATTAATACACAAATTTAGACCTTTCACAACTGATTCTACTTCTGCAACGTTTATGTGCCTAGAATCTTCAGTTTTCCTTAACTACGATGCGTCTTCTATAATATTTCCTTTAACTTCCAATGCTGCCCCAATGGCTATCGAACTGATACCACACCATATGATGTCGTCCTTACAATTATAATTACTCCATATTCCTCTACAAGAATCTTCCTCCTTAACTTTTTTCAAAACAAATTTGATTTTCTCAAATAATTTGACATCTATTTTCTCATCCCATTTTTATTCACTGAGCCTTTTCATGTAGGAACATGATGGACATATTCAACCAGTAACAGGGTGGATTCCTATTAATTAGTCACACAACGAATTTAACTTGCGACGCGATATTGATTCGGCAACTATCTCGTCCTTGAAATGATTATCTCTTATCCATCTCACCGAATTCTTATCTTTAAAGACTAACTCACAACACTCACACTTCTTTATCCATTGAGAGATTTTCTGGTTTTTTGCATTTAAGACTAAATTTCTCGAACAACATTCTAACTTCGTCAACGTAAATGTCATCGATATACGAGTCAGTGTTTTCACGTACTCTTGGATCAGAATTTAAAATCCACTTGACAATTTCAGTCATAATGGTCGGAGCAATACTAATACCATCATGATTAGAGCGTATGTTTTGTGCCATTAATGATACTGATTGATAACGCCATATTTCCTTGTGAACACGGATCTGCATGTACGCCTCTGATAAATCAAGCATGGAAAATCGTGATCCTTTTCGCCGCCAGGTACGAAGTTTTTCCAAACATATATTTATTATTAATTATCCTTAAATTCAAGCTCATAATTGTGTTTGTTCAGGCTAACACTTGGCAAAACACCCGTGACACAACTCAGATTGTCACTAGCCTTCATTATTCCTTCTCCTACACACACACCAAATTCGATAACACCCTTATTAATTTTCACACCCCAAGTTCACTTATAACATCCATATTAACAACATCAATATGAGGTTTACAACATTTATTAATATTACAAGCACATTCACTATTTGACATCTCTCTTGGTCAATTTTTTCTGAGTTCAAACTAATTATTTTCAATAAATGAAAATCTGTTAATAAAAATTATTAAATTATAAAGAATCTAATTGGTTAAAATTAAATTACATTAAAAAAAAATAAATAATACATTCAAAAATTATTTTAAATCTTTTTACTTTAAAATTAAATTAAATTATTTTTAATTAGTAAGAATCAAAGAAAATATCAATCATCCATCTGTGTAGGAGAGGCACAATCCGAATCAACATTTTACATGCACAAATATCAATACACAATTCAAAACATTCCTCAC
>MQRK01202454.1:91962-109533 GCA_001938485.1 Girardia tigrina
TATATATATATATATATATATATATATATATATATATATATATATATTTAAATGATCAATTTTGTTGTTCATAAAAAAAATCACATCCGGATTTAAGTTTATCAATATATTTTTCATATGTCGCAATTGTCTTGTTTATTAATTCAAAATTTATTACTTTTAGTTAACGTGTCTTTATCAAATAGATTCCGTCTATCAAAGATACTGAAATTTCAAATTATTCAATACCTGCTCAGTTGAGACTTAAAATTTGGCTGGGCCAAGAAAAAGATGAATTCGAATGGCATAAAATGCAAACCGAAGGACAACTTGCAGTTTTAGCGGAAACAGTAATTTGTGTGATACATTTAAAATATATTTGTCTTAAATAACAGTACGAGAATCAAGCCAGTATAATGGGTACTTGGACAACCAGAGGACCAATGATGACTCGGCCTATGTGGTCAGATTCTTCTGGAAGAGTTGAGTTAAGAAAAGAAAATATTAAACCTCCTCAAGGATGGATTTGGGATGGCGATTGGTATATAAGTCCCGAATTATCATTATTTTATGATAAAGATGCGGGATTGAGTCAATATCTAGAGGACGTTTTCGTATGTGAAACTCGTATTGCGGGCGGACCATGGGGTCCAGCCGTTGTTCAGTTTACTGATATTAAAGGGGATCCTTGTCCAGCACCTAAAGATATTGCTTTACCCGCTGGATGGGAATGGGAAGATGAATGGCAAGTTGATCTTAATAGACCTTGTGATGAAGAAGGTATCTATTTTATTTTTTTTTAATTTCTTTTAGTATTATTTAGGTTGGGAATATACTGTTGAAGCCTCAATGGGAGGTTATGTTCCAGTAGAAAAGATGTATCACATGTGTCGGCGCAGGCGATATGTAAGACCCAGAAAAGTAGTTAATGAAGCATTAGCAAACCAAGATTCAGTATGTTTTTGTTTTAAATTAGAAAAGTTATTTTGGTATTGTTTATTTTGTTAGAGCGCATTTTTAATGTAAGTTTTGAAATTTTTTTGAGTTATTGTGATAATCGAGTTTGGATATTTAAAGCATTCTGCTTGAAAAAAAGATTACTTTAAATAATAAGTAAATCATATCTTCAATTTTGTCTGTCACTATCAATTGTAATGAAAAATTGTGAATACAAATATGTTTTACAAATGAACTTGAAAGTTAGTTTTATATAAAGATAGTTTTTTTATTTTTCTAACTGTTCCTCCTGAGTCTTTTAGGGACAGTAAACGAATTTATTAAATAAGAAAAATCAAACTGAGAAACTTTTGATAGAATTTATTCAATTTTAAATCAAATGTTACCCTTTCTATTATCACATCGAAGTTCATAGACAACATATTTTCGCATATGTGAATCATCTATTTTATTTGCACTCAAATATGTTTTTTATGCAATTTTCAAATCAACTTTTTAATATTATTTCTAAAACTATTTTTAGAGAATCCGCAATTTGAGGTTCTACGACCGTGTCCCATTCACAATCACTGGCCATCCTTTTGATAATGCTGCACGCCGGCCGTAACCAACCACAGACCGTGTAATGTCCCACCAACCGACCGGTCCACGCGAATAAATTGCCTCGAGTAATTTGCTCTGGCAGTGGTGAAACTTCTCCGTCTCGGTGCCACTGTAATTTCCCGCCTTCGTCCACCTTAACCGAGAGACACAACACTCGACCGCCGTCTATGGAAACTGGATCTTTCGCCTCTAATCCGAAGCACTGCAACACTTTTAGAACTCGATTTACTGGCATTTCGACGACATTAACTGCGATGTCATCGTAGTAGGCGTCTGTGTTCGCCTGCACCACTGGATCCGACCCCAACACGTGTGATATAATTTTCTGCATTATTTTTGGAGCTACACTCATCCCGAACCCGAGCCTGGTTAGATAATAAGATCTATTCTGATGTTGTACAACCTGGTAAGCCCACAAGGATTTGTTGCCTTGATTTGTAGATAAGTCCGCCGCATATCCACAATGACCAGAGTTTCGTCCCATTCGGCGCCATTTTTTCAACTTTTCAGTGCACACGAGGCTCTCAGCCGTATGACTTGAGATCCACTCGTGTAGCTCCCGGTAGTCAAGGACTGGTCGAACCTTCGCTTTTGCTTCTTGAAACACTGCCATAAGGGGCAGTTTCGGATGCCGGTGTCTTTCACATTACACCATCTATCCTTTCACTTTCCATTCTTCAAGTTCGGTATCGACTTCTAATTCATGCGCCCGGCCGGATTCATACTCCGACACACTGTTGCGAGCTGGCGGCAACAGCTTTCTTTCGCCCATCTTTCCATTGACACGTAATAGACCAAGGTGATCCATCGAACACTGCCATGAAATCCTGATCGACGATACAAGTTGATGCAACGCCCTTCGATGCACTTGTCTGGATCCCCGGTTGATCTAACGATTCGCTCACTGGCGCTGTAGCAGCTGCTGCGGGCGGTGCTCTATTGCTGCCTCCCGACTCACGCTGCGCTTGTTGCAGTCCATTCACTGTACCAATGTCGAATTTGATTCCTCTTCATGTGGTGCCCACATTCACCCCTCCTATTGAGACGATTGTATCCATTCCTAGGATCATCTCCACTCCAATCGACTGCAAACTTTTAGCCAACAAAACCCAGCACTTTAAAAGCTTCCCCGACACTTCAATCTCCACCCATGCCCCGTGTGTCAGTACTGCTTGACCGAGTACCATTTGCAGTTTTTCGGATACACTTTGAATCTGATCCGGTCGCACCAGCCGGAACACCCCGTGTCGATGAGTCTTCTCATCATTTTTCCTCTTACTCGGACGACGACTACGGGTAACTACACATCGACATTCACAGGTACCCTCCCTGCACAGAAGAGAGGGCCTGTTGATTTTTTCCCGACTTTCGATTCCGTTGTGGACAGACCGGGCAAAAGTGATTCGGTGCGCTGCAGATGAAGTACGCTCTAAATTTTGAAAATGGTGATGGACCTTCCTTCACTTCTAGCGATGCCATGCAGTCCCGTTGCAAATGACCGCGCCGGTTGCATCTAAAACACTGTCTTTGATTAACTCAGTACTTGACGTTCGACGCTTATACCACCACTCCGCCGCTTGGTGGTTCAACCGCCTTCTCTGTTCTCGTGTTGATTCGAAGAAGTGACCGTGCTATCGGGATCAGGCTTCGTAGGGGCTTTTTTTCCTTCCCCGCCTCCGACAAAAGATGTTTCGACACTTCTGTCGGCAGTCCGGCAAGAAATGCTTGGCGCAAAAGCTATTCCTGCCGCATCGAGATGATGGTCGCGAGCCACTGCAGGGACGACATATACTCCTCGATAGATTCACCTGGTTGAATCGATCGAGATCTAAATTGTTCGAACGCCTCTTGCGGATCGACCCTGAATTCTTAAGACAATGCGACCTATACCGCATCATAGCTCCGCTAGTCCTCGCTCTTCAACCCCAAAAAAAGGTCAAACGCACGATGGTCCAAGAGCATCGGTAGAGGCGCCGTTTTGTCGATGTTTCAGACCGTCGCTGCGGCTTCGAACTTGCGACACCAAATCGCAAAATACCGCAGCCATCATATGTTCGAACTGCATCCGTAAATTCAATTCGGTTCATGGCCACGATAGCTTGATAAGTCAAAGCTGATGGTAAAGATGTATTTTCCGAACGAAAATCCACCGGCTCAAAGTTCCCGCTATTAATTAATCCAGTAAAACAATCGTATTAATTCCGATTGCTATTTCTCCACAATTATAATAAATACTCTAAAACTTCTAATAATCCCCCAGTACAGCTACTTTTTCTGATCAAATTTTTTCTCAAGAATAATCCCCCACATCTAATAATTCCCCACTCTGAAAATTTTTTAAATAAAAATTTTTGTCTAATACGATTTAAAAAATGATTTTTTGTTGTGTTATTTGGGAAGAGTTTTAGTTTATCAACTAATGAACTAATACCGTTAAAATATCAAATCCCATTTTAATTATTAATAGATTTATTAAACCAATAAACGAATTGTAATCAACCATAAAATTGATTTATTTATATGAGGGGTTAATTTAAATTTGCATCTCGACAGAATAATTTATTATTTTTTTTAATTTAAAAGGTAAAATATTTTTATGTTAAAATGCTTATTAAATATTTTAAAATTAAAATTGATATAATAAAACAACTATTAAAAATCAAATACGTATTTAAAAATAAAATATGTTTTTAATGTGTTTTTAAATATTTTAAAAATTAAAAATGATATAATAAAAAAAAATCATAAAAAAATTAAATATTTATTTTAAAAAAATATCTTTGTAATGTATCTATTAAATATCTTAAAATTAAAAATGATAAGAAAATCATTAAATATTTATTTATAAATAAAAATATTTTAACAGTCATAACAATTTATATATTTTAATAGAAGTTATGAAACAATTTTAAATAAATTTTAAAATAAATTTTTAGTTTTAATGTGAAAATTATTTAATAAATTTGCAAGATTTTAAATAAACTTTAAAATAAATTTTTAGTTTAATGTGAAAATTATTTAATAAATTTGCAAGATTTTAAAAATTGAATCGAAAAGAATTCAATAGATTGATTTTTGGTGATATAATTAAATTAACAGAAAAAATGTTTAAATATATATTGTTGTTACAGTAATAAATTTTCGTGTTAAAAAATGAATTCTGATATTGATGTTGCAACCACTTCTCACAATTTACACTTTAATTGCAAAAAATTGGTTTATTTACCAACCACTATATTGGTTTTAATTAACTTTTTTTCAATAATTTTTACATATCCCAACATTTTATTGATCTATAATTAAATCTAACAAGCATAGCAACCAATATAAACTAGAAGCAATTAATGATTATAAGACTGGAGGTAACAAGCTCCAAACAGCAAAAAAAATCAAAATAGATCGTAAGAAACTGACAGAATGGCTTGCGGCCGAAGAGGCTATTCGTGGTGCAGATCCAGATCGATTTTGCTTGGACAGCGCTGGAAGAAAAATGGTGTATGTTGAATTAGATGGTTTGTTAGTTGAAAAAATTCAAGATCAGCGACTTCAAAAAAAGTGTATCGAGAAAAATGATTGTTCATTGGACTAAAGAGATTGTTTTGGAAATGGATCATTCCATATTTAAGGCTTCAACTGGTTGGCTGGATAAATTTCTTAGGAGAAACCAGTTAACAATCAGAAAAGCTAACAGAATATGTAGCTTAGATGAGGTTGAAGTGATCAAAAGAGGATTAAGCTTTATTATTCATCTGAAATGCCTCATCAACGAATACAAGATTTTGCCAAAAAATATTTATAATTTTGATGAAACAGCAATCTTTATCGAAGATGATCATTTTAAAACAATCTAACAAATTAGTGCTAAAAAGGTCCCTGTTGTAGGAGCTGGTTTGTCCAGATTAATGATCACTAGTATTTGTGCTGCATCTGCAACGGGAACAAAACTTCCCCGACTGTTATTTTTAAAGGAAAAAATGAAACAATCTCTACAAAAAATGGAGTTGTTCAAATTACAGCTCCGCAATCCTGGGTCAACATGAAATTATTCAAAATGTGAATCGCTTACATGTTCCCCATGATAACTTTGCGACCTAATGAACTTCTTCTTATATTTGATAGTAATTGATGTCATATTTCCAAAAAGGCCATAGAGCATTTGCAAAAATGAAAAATTTTGTTTTGTAAAATCCCAGCGGATATTTTTTGGTTTTAATCATTAAAAGAATGCCTATGTAACCAAAATGCTCAATGGTTTCAATTTGATGCTTGTGAGCGTACCAAATCTGGTAGAATAAAATCTCCGCCATGCGAGCTGATTAAATTTTAATGAAGTTTTATAAAATGACTATTTAAAAGAAAAAAACAATATTTACAAACAATATATATATATATATATATATATATATATATAATTAAATACAAAGATTAAAATAAAATATTTGAAAATAGTTTATGTTTATATTAGTTTTAAAATTAAATACTATACAAAATTTCGAAAATAATAAATTAACATATTTTTATACTTACATTATTTTATTTATTATTTAGACATTATTGGTTTGTGCAAGAAAAATTAAAAATCATTCCTCAGAAATTTACTATAACAAAACTTGTTTGACTAATATGTTATTGTTGTTATTAAAAATAAAAGTTTCAAAAATGTCTTCATAGGAAATTTCATAGCAACAAAACCACGAACCTAATAATTATTATTATGAAAAACGAACTTCTAAATTTCCAAACTAACTGTTTGTCCTTCTAATTTGCGCTAAATATTTAAATTTCATACGATAACATAAGTCCATGAAATCTATTTTCTATACTTGGTAAGAATTTTCAGAATTTAGTTAACTATTTATAAAAAAACTTTAAATGATATGTTATTTTACTTTAATTATTTTTATGTTGATATCTTTAATCAAATGATTTGGCAATAGATTTTCCTCTGTTTAATTGTGTGATTATTTTATATTTTTATTTAATACAACTAAAACTAATAATTTTTATTGCTTTTCATCTAAAAATTAAACTTTTATTTAGAGTTCCTCCAAAGCTGGAGATGATGAACATTGGGAATACGCTCCATTATTTGAAATGAGATTCCATGCCAAAGAAAGAAAGACTGATATGGTTCGTCGAAGACGTTGGCATCGAAAAATGAAGTCTCAAAAGCCGGGCGCACCTTGTTTCATGAGTTTAACCGATAAAGATGAGGTAAAGCACTAAAAAAAATAATTTAAGATTAAAATCAAAGTTCTCCTGTTTTTGTATAATTATATAAAAGGTTCCTTCCAAATCAATAACAGAATCGGAAATGGAAAATGATATTAATGAAAACGATACCATTGACGAAACAAGGGAAATAACAGTAAAAGTAGTAGATAAAAAATCTACTGACGATGTGGTAAGGCACGAAAAATGTATAAAGCACGGATAATTTCCAATGCACTTTAGATATTGTGTTTGATTTAGTATCAATAATTAGTAATTAGTAAAGCACATTTAAGAGCACTTTTAATTTTTTAGAATCATATATATTCTTATGTAAACATTAAATGCCAACCATAATTTTCAAGATAAGTTTTTTTTTAATTCCTTCTGATTGGGTAAATAGATATTTTATGAATAAACAATCAGTAAAATTTTAATATTTTTCACTAAAAAATTTCACTTTTTATTTTTTTTTTTAATTTTTTAAAACTGTTTTTAAAGAGGTTGACTGGTAACTTAATTTATACTATAAGGTTGTATTAAATAAATTGGTTTGAAAAAATGTTTTTGGTAATATATTTTCACTAAAAATCGCAAAAAAGTGCACTGTCGAAAGACTTTTTTCCAGCATTGTATTTTGTTTATTATACATTTATACTTGTGTGCATAAAGCCTTGACATATTTTTATTAAAATAACTTTTTATATGTTACTTACTTTTACTTTTATTTCCGCGAAAACAAAATTAATAAAATAAAAAGGCCAATGACACTAAAGAATATCTCCATTATTATTTTCATTTATCCAATTAAATTCATTTATATGACGCTTGCTCAATAAATTAGGTTTTTCAATATTAAAATGGCGGCGCCAAAATGAACATAATATTGATTTTTATCAGTTATATTAATCTATTGAAAAATATGATTAAGTTCAAGAGTTCAAATAAAAGTGATACTTTTCAGATAGGGTGCACAAACAGACATTTTATAGACATTGAAAATAGGACGACCAAATTCCATTAAATATTTCACAAATCTTCTTCATGCACAAGGACAGATTGACGTTAAAATTGTTTTGAAAAATATGTATGTTTCACCTTAGTCAGTTTTAAAATGTCAAATTAGCGTTCACAAGACTATAATATGTACAGTATATTCGGTTATAATAAAGCCGGATATAATAAAAAATCGACTATAGTAAAATTATTTCGTGACAGCTTCATCTGAGCGCAGAAATGCTTGTACTTTTAATCAATTAATATATAATTAGTTATAATAAAAAATCGGTTATTATAAAATATTTTTCGGTCCACTGAAGTAAAAATAAACATAATTGCAATCGGCTATAATAAAATTTACCTTGTGAATTTCGCTTGTTGCTAGCCATTCAGTTATGCTTTCAAGTCATATTAGAAACTCCGAACCTCACACATCGCCTTCTTACGACCTCTCCTACGACCTGCTTCCACACCGCTACTCTTCGTAGGTGCTGGACAAGGATGAGCTCACTTATATGCATGTGTATGAATGAGCGCATGTGGAGTGGAGTAGGATGAGTCATCTTCCAGTACCTTGAGTAGTGACGCTTGCGCATATTGTCATTAATACGAAAAATAATGATGATGATTTAAAACATATTGTATAAAAGAAACTTTGGAAAACAATTTTCTTGGTATGGAGAATGCGGCAGAGTTTACCAAATATTTTTCCCGTTCAAAAAGAAACAATCGTATATTGCTTCCCTTTTGCTGGATTTTGTTCTAGATCCACTTCACTTCTCGTAACTTCTTCCCATGATTCTTCTGATATAAGTAGTATTTTCGGGTGTCTGTGTACTGCGTTCTCTTTGCCAGAAGTAGTGACCCCTAAACTATTCACGTCGATTGATGATAATGTTACCATTTTGAAACCTCCGAGTGACACTAACACTGTGGATTCTCTGTTGCCATTAAACGGTGAGAACGTGAGTAGTATTTCTGATAATGACAGTTCTGTGATGCTATTGAACAAATCCCATCACACGCTAAAACTCTGCAAATGCTACATAAAATCCGCCTCTATCTGTAAAAGCATTCCTCCTCGACCCATGATTTCAGAAATTTAGACAATTTGCAATTTCCAGTCACCACCACGACATTCAACAATAAAACTACACGCAATAGTTTTGTAACACATCTCTGATTTACACTTTTCTTTACTCAATTTTGTGTCGCATCTAAGTATTGTCCTCTAAATTTTACAAATAAAATGTTCGGTATTTCCCTTATTGTTTTGGTTTGATTGAGTGAGACGGTTATTGTAATGGGAACAGCTAGTCGATAAAGCTGCGTTTTTAAATGTTATTTTAGAGAGTTACACTTAACTAAGTACTGCATTGTACGTTCCATTTTCAGGAAATCGGTTATTATAAAATCCGGTTATAATAATTTTTTTCTGGCAAAAGGAGCTTTACTGAAGAGAGAAGTTATAATTAGTTAAAATTTTAATTACTTCGAGAAAACAACAAAACCAAACCAACTCAACTAATCGTAATACAAAAAGATTAACAATATACAAACAAACATTTTAACTCAAAATAACTTCTATCAAAACAAAATAAAAACAATCATTAGTTTACAAACAAATTTTCCTCAAACAACGGTTTAAGTTTTTTTAACCGCAATAGAAGTAAAAAACAGTCACACTCTTTATTAGAAAATTAGAAGTTTTCCAACTCTAAAAATACTAACATCAGACTTCTACAAACAAATACTAAAACCTAAAAACTCACAAAATTTTCACCAAAAATATATAAATCTCTAAACACTATATCTTTACAAAAAATTCTATTTTAACCTTCTATTTGGAAGATAGAAATGCTACATATACTAGAGAAATTACACAATAACCTTTGTCCGGAAATTACTGTATACTGATTTATATAACCGATATATAAATAATTAATTTAAGAATATGATTTATTTTAAATAAAAAATTAATATATTTTTGTTAACATGCATATATCGAAGAACTATAAATCAATAATTTGGAAACAGCTGCTTTCTTCAAAATAAGCTGAATGTTATTGTACTTACTAGACCTGAGAAATACATGTCACAATAAGATTGTCGTTGTTTGCACTCGTGTGTCATCTTTCCCGATTGGCCATTTAGAGGTCTCTACCATGCATTGTAAAAGGGCGTTATTCTATGCTAACTATTTTCATTTCACTTGCCTTTTTTAAAATAATAATATTAGAATAGTAAATGCGATAATGGCAATTAAAAAAATAATAAGTGAAAATATTTTTCTTGAAGCCGCGTGGTAGTTAAAACTTGCGTCACTAATTGACTTTTGAATGAAAAATTTATAAATTTTTAAAATACTTTTTATGATATTAACAATAACATAAATGTCGACTGGAATACCCATTTATTTTACATAACAGTTCTTCTTAATGTTGAAACATATAGTGTCACTATTTCATCCGCCCGACCCTCAGGTCGCCCCGAGAATCAGACGGAGATAGCAGGGTTGTACAGGGAAATTCTGTTCATCAGTTGCTGGGCCCATTTATTGAGAAATGAATGAAAAATAACGTTTATCGAATTCAATTTGTCGTTAAATCTTTCGAATCTTTCACAGAATATTTTAACCATTTCAGTATCGATTTTCGAATTGATTGATTCACATTTCGCTTTGAAAAAATTAATCTTATTGGAATAATTTTCTCTAAAAGCATTTTGCTGTCTTTTTAAATCATTGTAAGTTTCATCCAACACCGATATTCGCTGATCATACAGAAACACTGTGCCGTTTATTTGATTATTTCTATTTAAATTTTGATCTAAAATCGATTCGAGTTTGATAATATCGACGAGAAGAAACGGCGCATCGAAAGTCGCATCATTTAATGTTTTTGTATGTTTAATATTTGCGGTCTTTTTTAACATTTTAGATTTGTTAGATAATTCATTTTCCATTTTCAATTTGATTTCAGCATCCAGAAAAGAAATTCACTTTTTAATAAAATCAAAACGATATTAAGTCACGTATCGAATTTATTTTCATTAATCAAAATCACTATCGTTTTTACAAGTTCATCAATTTAATTCAACTAAACAAAACTCAAGGTCATTTCACACTATCAATTATTAATAACTAAATAATCAAAATTACAATTCAAATTGTTTAATTTCCATCGAATAATTTCAAAATGACAAAAAATAATGAATTAATTTTCCATTTCAATTTGATTTGATTTTCTCCTATTTGAAACGAATATATAATAATGATAATAATTAATTTAAAAAAAACAAAAATATAATAATTAAAATGTTCGAATCCCGAACACTATTTGTCATGAACGGAATATTTTAATCTATTTTATCTACTCAGTATACACTGATTTTTTATTGATGTTCTTTTTAACTATTTGTCTGGTTAAAACTATTTCATACTACTTCAATTGTGTTCTGTGAGATATCTAGTAGATCTAGTACATCTACTTAGAAATTAAATCACGAGATTTGAATAAAAGTAGCAAAGATAAAAGTAAATGTAATAGTAATTTTTAATTCTGTAAAAGATAACAAAAAATTATCTTGGCCTTGTAGAGTTCTACCAGCATAAAGAATGTATATAAAAAATCTTTTTTGGTTTACTAGTTTATTGCAAAAATAAGCTTCTACTGCAGACATCCAACAAATTGAAATTATAATTTCTAATTATTAATTTTAATATTTTCTAATATTAAAAAGTTATCCCATATGAATATGGACTTTTTAAATTTTTGTATTTAATTGTTATTTACCATTTTCATGATTAGCTTTATCACGTCATAATTTTAAATCACTAATCATTTTTCTTTTATTTTCTTTTCTTTTAATTCACGAAAAAATGCGCTTCATTTTCTGTTTCTCGAATTTTAGATATGTTAGATAATGACTTCATCATGTAAAGAGATCGTATAACTTTTTAAGCTTTTCCTAGCTGTCGTTTTAAGCAAATTAATTCATCTGAAAAAAATACTTTCTTGATTCTCGTAATCAATGATTTATTTTATCATTAGCTTTACGAAGAACTTTCAAACGGTCGGAGAGACTTTTGATAAGGGAATCTCAAAAAAATATTTCTTTATGTATCATTGGTACAAAAACTTGTAGAAAAGTTAAGAGAATCATTTTTATTTTGTTTTACAACTCATCATTTGCTGATACTCATGTTTTAAAGCTTTTGATAAATTAACCGAGGAGGCTACTAAATTCAAATCGGTAAAGGCACCGCCTTCTTCTTTATTAATGTAAAATTTCCGCATGTATTCCAATTATCCTCTATTAAAAGTTATACATCCTTGTTAAAATTAGACAGTTTCAAAGCCATCATAACTTTGTCAATCTTTCTGATTATTTTACGTTATCCTAAGATCATTTTGTATTTTCTTTAATATTAAGATCAAAGCTTTTATCAGTTGATTATTAATGGACATTTAGGATTACAATATTATTGGCTGTTGTTGGACTATAAAAAAATATAAATAAAAAAGTAACATTCACGTTCTCAATATATATATATATATAGGGTTAGCCAAATGCAAAAGTATAAATGAAAATACAGGTGAATATTAACACTAGCGCCACTAAAAAAGATTATATAAATATACGATATGGCAGTTAAACGGGTGTGAAGATGTAATATTTATACATAACAAAGTAATAAAATTTGTTTCGCAAATATTTATTGTTTTTTAAATTTGATGTTATTATGAATTGTTTTAGGGTTATGTATAAATTAATGAACATGAAATATGGTTCTTGTGTGAAAGTCATTAGAATTTGAAAAAAAATCAACTTATATATTGGGAAAATAATTATTAAATGTTCAGTTAAACTACAAAAGCTATAGAAAGCTATTTTTAATTTTACTTAATTAATACCTATCAATAATAAAAATATAAGGTACGTTGGGAAATAATTATATTATGTTTTAGAAAGGTGCTATGATTGTTCCAAGATTATTCTTGGTTTTCAAAAGTAATTTATTATAAATTTTATATTGATAAACTAAATATGTAAATAATTAGAAGCGCATAAATGGCAACTACGGGCATATATTTATCAAGCCAGAAATTTACTTGCTGGTGATCAAACTGGTTTTTCCGACCCCTATACAAGGGTGGCGTTTCTCAACCAATCACAATGCACAGAAAGAATCGATAAAACATTATGTCCTACGTGGGATCAAACATTAATCTTTCATCAAATAGAAATTCATGGAGACCCAGCTGGAATAGCAGAAAATCCGCCATACGTAATAGTAGAGACGTTTGATTATGATCAAATTGGAGAAGATGAATATCTCGGACGATGCCAAGTAATTATGTATTATATATGTATCATACTTTTATACATCAAGTTCTAAAATAATAATTTTTAATCTGATTGGACAAGTTAATTTTATTATGTATTTTAGTACTTTTATTTATATGAGCATCACAGATTAAATAAAACTAATTTTACTTTTATAAGCTTTCAGTATAATGGAACAATAATATTATTCATTCATTCTAAATGATTACAGGTTGATGCATCATTCAAGATCTCTCTCTCTTTAGATTTCAAGTTTACATTCGACGAGATTCGATTATCCAGTGCAATATGATCTATCTTTGAGGCTCAATCTGTGGAAATAATCACACCGGTTGAGATTTGGTGAATATGGTGGCCATTTTGCTCCTTCTCCTGTTTTTTCTGACGCATCGAAACCAATAATCTTCTACCTTTTCTTGACAGATGGAAGATTTTGTCCTTCAGAATGTTACAATTAGATTGTCCAGTAACGTTTACCCCGATGAAAAAGGGCCTAACGATTTTTAATGAAATGGCACTCTAAACCATAACTTTGACTGGATGAAGTTGTTTAATTATTTCATGATGAAGGTTCTCTTTTACCCAAAAACGCCAATTTTACTTGTTTATGTAACCTTGAAGATGCAGATGTCTTCGTCAGAAACCAGATCTCATTAAAGTCCAGTTCGCCGCTATCCTTCATATTTATCATCTTCTTTGCGAATTCAAAGCGCTGAATGCTAGCTCGGTTGATTAACTTGAATGTTGTAGGGAAACAAACCGATGTCAATCTTCAATATTTGTTGAATCGATGATCTTTTAATTCCAAGAGTTTTTGATGCTTTTCTTTGGCTTGATTCAGAATGTTCTTTGACCTATTCTTGAACCTTTTTGATGTTTTCCAATTTCAGTTCTAGCCTTCTTTTTATTTGTCTTTCCTCAATCAGTACTTACAATAGAAAGTGTCATTATAAATGAAGTATATATGCAATAATAAAACAATTGGTTGATTTATCTCAACGTAAATCAAATCTCACATGGAAATATAATATTAAGTCATTTACACATGTACTTGCTACTGTTGATTCGACAGCAATAAATTAAAGAAAATATTTTTGCAAAAATGTAGATTTAATTTAAAATTTTTTAATAACCGATGGATTCATCCCAACCCAAAGTATAATAGATTGAGTAGAAATTGAGTCAAATTAATTATAAGTATCAATGTTCAGGATCTTTGAGTTTGGTTTGAGCCTTTTTAAGTTAATAAAATTTCAATAATCTAGTATTAAAGAGTATAATTACACAAATTGATGTAATGTGAAGGTTTATTAAAATTAAAGTAAAAGATCGGCTTAATTAAATTTTTTGAAAAACTGAACAAAAAATTTAATTGAGCAAAAAACCGGAACTGAAACTGAACACAACATTTTTTTCAGTTTTTTGCTTCAAAAAATGAAATAAGAATAGTATTAAAGGAATAGGGGGAATTTGTAATCCTTTATAATCCTTAACTGTGTCTCATATACCGAAAGTTATTGTTGGATTAATATTAATTTGAAACGCCAGGAGAGTCAGAGAACTTTAAGGAAACCATATTTGAGAAAAATAAAAATTAAATGAAAAATTATCAAGCAAAAATCTTGTTGCGAAATCGTTGCTAGTGGCAGTGAATACACTTTTGAGGTTTACTTTAATTTCGTTTCGTGACACTAAAAATCTAATTAAATCAATAATTATCGTTTAACGATGAATACATAAAAGTGTTTAAAACATAAAGAGGAATGCTGAGTCCTGAATACTATCATTATTGTGATGAATATTTGATATTTGGATGTTTTTGTGTAGTGTTTGCATGTTTAAATGTTGTATGTTGATTTTGGATTGTGCCTCTCCTAATCAGATGGATTATCAATATTTAATTTCTTATAATCTGAAACTAATTTATTTAAATTTAGATTTAATATTCAAATATTTAATTTTTATTATTGCAACTTTTAAATAAGTTTATTGATTTTATTTTTGTAAATTTTCAAATAATTAAAATCAAATTAATGTTTAAAAATGACCATAAAATATTTTATTTCAGCCAACAAAATTTAAATTAAATATTTTTAAATAAAATAATCTTCTCCAGTTAGTTCAGATTATAATGGGAGATATTGAAAATTGAGTGATGGATCTAAGTGAAAGCGTTACTATTGATCATCATAAAGATGACAAGAAATGTGAATGTAATAAATGTTCTGTCAAATGTGTGAGTTCTCTTAACAATTATATTTGATGAAAAAATATTTATTCTTCTACATGAACATCATCATGGAAAACCATTTACTTTATGTATCACATGGAGGATACTTTTTTAATTAAAAGAAATAATTAAAATATTTTTTATCGAAAACTGAAATAAATGAATAAGGAACCATTAATGTCTTAAACATTTTTAATAGTTGATCAGTTTCAATGTTATTTCGTTTATTAAAAATTAATGATTACTTAATTATAAAGATAACTCCAATGGTTAAAACTCATCCTGATGATCCAAGAAAACCAGTGTTACAATGGTATAACATATCCAAAGGTAATCGAGAAGCTGGTGAATTACTAGCTGCTTTCGAATTATTTTTGGTATGAAATATTTAGTTTATTTTATTCATTAATTATGTATAATTTAATAGTATTCTGAGAAGCAACTTCCTTTTACTCCCCCAAAGAGAGGTAATTTGTACAGCGTTCCAGACGGAGTTCGACCAATGATGCAAAGAACTGGAATTGAAATTCTATCTTGGGGAGTTCGAAATATGAGTAAATATATGTTATCCAATGTAACATCTCCAAGTATCGAGTTCGAAATCGGTGGATACGTTATTCAAACTGATATAATCAAGAATACTTCTATTAATCCTAATTTTAACAATCCATTATTGTTCTTGGATGTTTTATTACCAAAAGAAGAACTTTATATGCCACCTTTTAATATAAGAGTAAGAGATAATAGACATTTTGGAAGGAAACCATTAGTTGGGATGCATGTTTTAAATTCTGTCGATGAATACAGAATAAGTGCTATCGTGGATGAGAGTACTTTATTGACAGATTTCCCAGGTATTTTTACTTGCAAATTCAATTTAATTTATTTTTCTAAGCTCTCAATGATTCGGGAGCATCGGATACACTACGACTGGGTCATATTGACGAAGATACCTTTAGTCTTCATTCCGATGATAAATCGCGCTATGTAATTGTTTTAATATGTTTTGTTTTATCATTAAAACGTATAGATTCGTAATGAATATAGGTGTTATTCTGGAGATAACTCTGTTTTGTTAGGGAACTCTTTTAAGTCTGATAAAACGTATCGCGATTGCACTTATCCAGGTACGGATCATCACAAATCAACACTGTTTTGCGATGACATAAATTGTTTAATCGCTGACGAAAAACCAAGTTATTCAAATACCTTGGATCATGCTTTTCAGACAGAAAGTCAGTCTAGACCTAGTGCTAAAAGGAAACCTGATAAGGACAAAAACCTTTATTGTGGGGAACAATGTGTTTCTCATAATCCAAATAATTTTGAATATCATAAGTGGGGACAAAATCAAAATAGTCAGTCGATGCCATACTTGATTAATAAAGGTAAATTACTTAGGAAGAATTATTGTTGTTCATGTCGTGGTTGAATAGTTACAGTCGTTATGTTCATTCTCAATTAAATAATTTCCACTGTTCAAATTGTTTTTGTCAATTCGAAATGAGACTGAATTATTTCGTAAATTTTAATACGTTTGATTTAATTACGCAAAATGATATTAGTTCTCTTGCATTTACAAGTAGTTCTTTTGCATTTAGACGAAGAATATCTTTTTAGGGCTTGATCTCAGTATGCGTAAATTTCTTATTTAAATAAAATAACATTTTACAGAAGATCGAAGTTACTTTCAAGCCTAAAAAGATATTTTAGAACGTAGTTTGTGGTATATTAGTTTGAGTGTTATGCATAGCCAAGAGAAATCTATGTCAAATGTGATTGTTGATTACAAGTTGTAATTAAAAGAAATTAAAATAATATTATTAATAAAAAAAATTTTTTATAAAAACAACCACGTTTTTCAAACATTACCAATGCACTAAAAAGAGGAAAATAATTTTTTTTCTAGACATGTGCGAAATTTTATACCTAACCAAAAACGTGGGCGGATTTCTGAATTACTGCTATTAGGGTGAGTCATAAGTTGTGGGGCACTTTTTATTAAAAATTAAAATGTTCATAAAACAACGCACAATAAAGATTATGGTTCGAAATAAACTCCATTATGTTCAATACATTGTACCCAACGTTCTGCAAGTTGTTCTATTCCGCGTCGATACCATCTTTTGTCTTTAGAAGCAAAAAATTCTCGACACCCATTATCGACGTCGTCGATATCGGAAAAGCTCCTTCCCTTCAAAAAATGTGACATAGCTCGGAAAAGATGAAAATCCGAAGGCGCT
>MQRK01202454.1:148387-159396 GCA_001938485.1 Girardia tigrina
TGGTCAGCTAGAGAAATTGGCTCATTCAATTCAACAAGAACGTCCTGAATTGGCAAATCGAAAAGGAGTTGTAATTCAGCATGATAACGCAAGACCGCATACAAGTTTGACCACTCGCCAGAAACTTTTATCACTGGATTGGGAGGTTTTGCCGCACCCACCGTATTCTCCAGACTTGGCCCAATCGGATTTTCACTTATTTAGATCACTGCAGAATTCCTTAAACAAAAAAACATTCGCCAGTGATAATGACATCAAATCGTTCCTAGACGGCTTTTTTGCTGACAAAGGCAAAGGTTTTCATGAATCAGGAATAATGAAGCTACCGGAAAGGTGGAAGAAAGGGAGTGAAAATAATGTACAGTATATCGCGTAAAAATATTTGTGCATCTATGTCATTTTTTGATAATAAATATTTTAGTAAAAAACGCAATGACTTTTTGGCCAACCCAATATAAACGTGAATCAATTTTAACAGTGTTTTGGTATCGTCGCGATTTCATAAAAAAAATTTTATATTAACAAAGGAAAGACAATGAATTATTATTGTAACCTATCAGCCAAGTTCGCAATCTGCGACGTAAATACAAAGATGTGTCTCTTTGCCCCTTCATTACAAGGCTCATGTACAAAGATGTCAAGGTACAACAGCATAATTATGAAAATGCAACGTGAAACTGTTGTAGAGTGCTCTATACTATACTGATAAGACTCTCAGTGATTTTTCCCTTTGTATCACCCAGAAAAAGAGTCTTAAGTTTCGAAATTTTACAGCTACGACTGAACTGAGTGTGAAAGTGAAGAATATTTTTTGTTGACTTTATCTGGATTTCTTTTCAAGTTATTTTCTGGCTTCATATGTCGGTCAGTGGAAGTCAAAAATTAAAAATTTCATTTCGTTGTTCTTTTCTATTGTTGACGAGTCTTAAGACCTTTGACCGCTTTACATTTTTACAGAATTACCAAAGTTTACCAAAAAGAAAAGCTTCTTACTAGTTCTGCTTGACGAGAAAATTCTTCATGTTTTTTTAATTCAGCTACGTATTCTCTTTTTGCTTTTGCTTTACTTTCTTTTTCGTCTTGCTCATGCCTAAAGGCCTGCATTTCAGCTTGCGCAATGGCAACATCTTGTCTTGCTGCTTCAAATTCTTCTATATCCCTTTGCTTTTGAGTCAATAAATCACCTAATCTTTCCTAAATTTGCAATGATAATATTTACTCAAATAATACTTTACCTGAATGCGCCTTAGATTTTCTTCTCTGAGTCGTTTCATTTGAAGTTCGCTCTCATTGCGATAATCGGCTTTTGCAGTAAATTGTTTTAATTTCTCCTCTTCTTCTTGAAGTCTTGCTTTTTCTTTGCGAATTTCTTCTTCCTTAGTTTTAAATGCTTCTCTAAATGAATCTCTTAATTTAAGTTTCTTAGCCAGTTCCTTTTCTTTCTCGCTTAAGTAAAATGGAATTATTCTTATTATTGTCTTTAGTTGTCAATATAAAATATTTAATTCTGTGACATAAAAATTGAATTGATAAAATTTAAATTTGAAAATTTTTGAACTTAGGAAAGCTTTAAATATTACTTAAATATAGTTAATTAAATTATTCGATTAATTAATTTGAAAATAACTTTAAATAACCTGACTTCTAATTAATAAATTATTTTATTTTACAATTTTTTTTAATTTTTATAACAATTAAAATATATAAAAGCGTTGTTAGATACTCTCGCCGTATCAAATATCAAAATGACATTGTTTCTTTTTCCTTAAGCAACACTTCCTTATTCTAAAAAATACTCGTTAGGATTATTAATTAGTTTGTAAATTGAATCTTTAATGTATTTTATTATCAAATCCCAGATGGGTATGTTTGATAAAAATTGTTATACATTTTGGTTAAAAATAGATTTTAACTTTACATTTACTTACCATTATTAATAAGCCTCATCCGATTGTGACGGATAACTGTGTATGTGAGGAATATTCTAAATTTGGTATGTTGAGTTTAGTATTTGGAAATGTGTTTCTCCCACCCAGGTGGAAAATTGATATTTTGGCTGTTCACGATAAATAATTATTCGAGTATAATTTGCATTTTAAAGTACAACATAAGATATTTAAAAACTTTAAAAATATTAAATCGTTTCAAATTTTCATATTAAGATTTAAATAAAGTAAATAGTTTTAACTAAGTTTTGAATTAAATAAATGTTCTTTCTTTCTATAAAATTATTTTTTTAAATAAAATTAATATGTAAATAGAATTATTACTAAAATTACAAAATTTGAACTTTAAAAATAAAATCTGAAAATAATGAAAAATTTGTTCGAATAATTGTTTATTAAAAAACTTTAACTAAAATTTACCAATTAAGAACGATGTCGAATTACGAAAGTTTTGCTGAGAGTTGTCCAAAAGACAATTCTAATTGTATTGAAAATAAAAGTTCGAAAACCCATGTTGGTGTTCTTAATAGTGTATATATAGTAAATTACGATATTCAGCATTGGCGCATAGGGTACCGAACTATATATCGGGTAGAAACCCCAAAAAATATAAGAGCTCTGATCCTCTCATAAGGCTTTGGATGCAAGGATGTGACCCTTCATTGCACATGCACATTTTGCTCTGCTTATAAAAAAGTAATCTATTACGATCCCTCCTACGTGGTTTTGAAAGGCTTTGTTTGTATAAGTGCCCTTAGTATAACTGGAAAGGCAGTTGAATATTCCTTTATCCGTTATATTATCCAGTCGAAAGCCAAAACCATTTTCGGGATCACTATTTGAAATTTTGGTTGCATTCGGGCATTCAAATTATACACTACATTATATTTATACAAATACTTGATTAGTTTATCGTGCAAAATTGTAAAATTTTGTTTAATACAAATCCTTCGAAAAATGTTTTTTATGAGCCTCGATTATATGTAACTAAAAACTATTTTGCTTTTACATTTAATCAAGAAATAAGAGTAGAGTCAGGTCAACAAAAGCATTCTTTAAGTCTGGTCTGAGTTGAGTTACGCTAGATGTGACTGGAGCCAGGTCATATAAGTCGATTCAAAAACACTGGTTATTGAATTATTTTTACGAAAATTGTTTCTTTAATATTGTCCCTTTTTCAAATGAATTTGAGATAAAACAATAGGAATCACAAAACCAGATTCTTGAAGAGACATATTGATTTCACAAAAAATAAAGGATTTTTATCTTGTAGAATGTACATATATCAGTTTAAAAGGTCTGTTTAACACTACTGAATTTCTGAGACGTAAATAGTTCAGTTATCACTTATTTGGTAAAAAAACGTTAGTAAGTCATTATAAAACTCTTCATTAAATTGAAGAGATTTTAAACCCTATTCTTTTTTTAGTTATTATAATTATAAATATGTTTAATGTGTTGCTTTTTAACTATTAACGTATCAACTGCCTTTTCGTAAAGGTATTCGTTTAGTATTACTTTATATTATATTAAACATTAACAGACATGTTACTCTTTCATCCACTCAATGTTTTCTTTGATTATTGCTTCTATTCTTCTTTTATCTTCTTCTCTAGATTCTTTCATCTCCTTGTAATATTCTTTTTCCTATGCAATAATGTTAATAAATATGTATAGAGTAAAATGTTAACTTTCATTTGTCGTTCCAGTTGTTTGCGAAAATTGTACTTTTTTTCTTCCTCCAAAAAAAATTTCAGTTTTTCTTCTTCTCGTTCAATATTTCTTAATCGTTCCATTTCTTCTATATAAGGCTTATCGGCCTTCTATTGTGGTCAGAATTACAATAATTATAATGAGAAAATATATATAAATGTTTAATGTTAATATACATTTAAACTTTTCCTTTCTTTTTCTTTTTCGTCTATTTGTGCCAAATGCATTTTACCAACATATGCTTCCCGTAATTTAGAAGCCAAAGCTCTTAGTTCAGGACTTCAATAATATTAATCCTTAAGTTTAAGAATAAAATAAATACTCACTCATTTTCTCTTAGGTATTGTGAGTAACGATCTTTGTGAAGAGAACTGTTCTTTTCTTTTTCCATGTACTCTCCCATCAGATTCTCCAGTCGTTCATTGTTTTTATGAACTTTAGATTCTGCTTCTTTCTATTTTTTAAAATTAAGCAACAAAATTGTAATAACAACTTTATAATAGCAGTATTAAAAATTCCTTCATTCATAAATATGGACTCACCATAAATTTAGTAACTGTTGAAGAGATTAAATAAAGTTATGAAATGATAAACATATATGAATATATCAAAATTGTGAATTTTTCGAATTTCTATTTGAATTAAGTGGCGCTCCTTTGAAAAGCTTTTTCGAGTTCCCGATTTTTGAAGGGAATATAAAACAATTTTAAATTATCTCTAACTTAATAGCAAGCTCCCTAAGTGAAACACTTGAATCAGCTTCTATTAATACTTTTAATTAAATGTTGAAAATAACAGAAATCTGTTCATGTCAATCTTCATCTTCAATGTTTTCATGAAAATTTTAAAAAAGTTAAATATAAAAGATTTATTTTTTAAAACAAAACCTAAATTGTCAAAGATTCTTTGGTAAAAAATCAAGGAGACCACTAAAATTGACTGCTAAATTCCGTCCACTGAAACGGAGGGTTTTCTGCAGATTGGAGTCCAATTTTAAATGAGGTTCCATAATCGATGATACTGTCCCGATCTCTGGAATTCGGCTCAGAATCAATTACGATTTTTTAACAATTTGATCGATCCACTGTTTTGGAATGTGTTTCGGTGCGGTCTAACTGTAGGATAATGGTGGAATCCCGAAATATTCCGTCTGGCTCAAAAGTTTTCGACCGAATAGTTTAATGCAAATTTATAATTTGGATAGCCCGGCCTTTAGGGCACTGTTTTTGAACCTGAAACTGCTATAAAATTGTTTTTCCTATAGGTAAATTAAGTGTTAGAGTAGAATACCAAAAGTTTTGAAAATTAATATTTTTTAATTCCTCATGACAACGATATAGCTTAATAAACTATAATTAGTTAGGAATCTAAAAGTGTATTTCTTACCAAAAAAATATTTCTAAATATAAAAAATATAAAAAATTAAAATAATTTAATAAATTATTGCACAATCAACAAATTTAGAAAATTACTAAATTTTTATTACAGAACTATTACAGGGTGGAGAACAGAATTAACTTTCGACTCTCTTTTATTATGTATATATTCTGTATGTCTGCATGTATGTTAGCTTTTTTTGATATATTTTAGTGTGGAATCTTGCTTTCTAAAAAATTTAATTAATTACATTTATACTAGAGAGTTTTAGCCCGGCTTGCTGGTCTTTACTGGTTGCTAAAATTTTCATTAGTTTCAATAATTTCTCTAAATTATTTTGTTTCTAAAAAAACCCGTCATGTTTGACGGGGGAGCTAAATTTTTGTCTTTGAAAGGTTCTGTTGTAATCTATAAATTGTAGTTGTAATTATTATTTATTGTTTCGAATTGGATGTTAAATTTTTCAATTTTTTAAATTTAATTTTGTTTAATTAAATTTTTTTAAATAAATTTATAATAATAATACAAATAATAAGTGATAATAACTCGATAGCATCACGGTAAGTGGGTTAAATTTGCAAAAATACATTTTAAACATTTGTAGATATTTGTAAAACGATTTTAGTCAAAAAAGGAAAATTAACTTTTTGAGATCATTTGATTTATTAAATCGATGTTATAGCAAAATACTACTACCCTGAAAATTTCAGCTCTATCATATCATGGGAAGTGGGTTAAAATTGCAAAAAAACAGTTTAAACATTTGTAAATAACCGTAAAACGATTTTTGCCAAAGAAATATAATTAATTTAATTATCTACTTACAATTGTATGTAAATAATATGAACGTTACGCACAGAATCAGTCAATTATCCAATGAGCTACAGAATTGGACTATTATTTATTCAGACTATTATATGATGATTTTTATTTGTGTATAGCAATAAATCAATAAATATTTTAGCGATTGTCATTCAACAAAATGTAACAGGAAAAACGCTGATTCGAATCGTGTTTAAGCAAGGAGAGTGAGAAGAATTTATTAAATAAATTTAACGACATTTAATTTGTAATTTAAATTCTGAAACGCATATAATTAGTAATACTGATAATGCATAATTTACCAGTTGCATATCTCTTAACATTTCACATTCTTTTCGTTGCATCAATTGGAATCTATCCATTTGTGCATTCGCGTTGGATTTCGAAAACCAACTTAAATTTTGCACTCGACGATGTTCATCTTCACATTTTTTTATTTCTAGAGCTTGTTGATCTCTCACTCGTCTCGTATAAGCCCAAGGATCATTGGAAATTTTCTTTTTTAATAAATATTGAATATTTTTTCATAAAGGAAGTAATTCAAGTTACTGCATGCATTTCCAGAATGTCCTGCATGCTCATGTCCATCGCTAATGTCTGGATATCAGAAATATATGTTATAGATTTACTTCGAAATTAATTTATATATAATCTATAATTTATAATTCAAATTAAATGTTCAATATTTCTTAGTAAAAGTTCTATAAAGTATCTTATGCATAGTAATAAGTGATAAGAAAAGTATTTTCTGAATAACTTGATATCTTTAAATTTTTAATTCTTTCGTACTCCTCCAAAACAAAATAATAAATTCTTTTTAAACGTTTTCAAAATGATTTTTCATTATTTTATGTCAAAAACATTTTCAGAATTATCTTTTATTTGCAAAAATTAGTCTTTTAACGGGTAATGCTGGGTGCATCGGAAGAGTAAGCTCCATCTGAAACTCGAAGTCCTGCGTTACATAAAGTTCTGCTTGATATAGTAGATTTAATTTTTTGGTTGAACTCTTCAATCGATGACAAGGAGCATCATCGTGTTCAAATATCTCATCACTTTTGTAAAAAAAACATTAAACCTTTATTCAAAACTCGTTGATATTCAACTGAATCAGAATTATGCAAAAAACAAATTTACATTTTTTTCAACATTTACCTTATTTACTTCCAATGCCATTATACTTTTACATTAAAAACAAGTAATTTTAATAATATTAAAAACCCATTTTTAAAAAATTATTTTCTATTTAAATTTTGTTTTGGTTGCTCATTACCAGTGTGACCTTAGAATTGATTTAAAAAATATATTTCTAAACTTTATTAATTTGGATAGAATAAAATTCCTCTTTCCGCAAAACGTTTTTAAGAATAGAAATGCAGCGTTCAACATCAGCCGAGGTTGGTTAACAGTTAAGAAACAACGAATAAATGCTGGAAGAAATATTCTGTCATTTATGTTGGACGACATCAAGTATTTTTGCTATGTAGCCAGATACATTGAATGGATCATCTTGAAAGGTACCATACTTAAATCATTGTACAATGAGCTTTGGGTGACTTCAATATAGTTTAACAAGCAAGTATATTTTGAGAAGTTCACCAACTCTTCTACTAAATTCTCATGTTTTAATGCTGTTCTGACACAGGTAATAAGAACTCAGATCTGTGATTTTGTCGACAATAGATCGAATGACAGACAAGTGATCTGAGTAACACCTATTTTCATTACAAAAAGTCGAAATTTATTTATCTAATATTTTAGAGTATTTTTCAAGTTTTCTGATAAATAATAATTATATCAATATTTTTTTAATTTTGCACTTTTACATTTTTACTTTTAGTAGAATCATTTGGTAATTGTTGGTGACCTGTTGAAGCGTCCTACAGTCGTGCGATCAAACAAATTATATAAAAAGAGATAAATTAAAATAAGACAACAGCATTCAATTTATTTGTACAAATCGAACAGAAATATAGGACAGTCAATCACGAGTCAACGATGTGCTCCAGGACACCCTGGTTGATGAGGGCTTCGCAGTCTTGCAGTAGTAAAAAGTGGTTGCTTCCTTTGAATAGAGTGATAGGCCCATCGGACGTATCAATATCTCCGAAATCTTCGAGACAACGCACCTCAACTCTGAGGCCTCGAGGTGGTCGAAGCCTTTCTGTCAAATCAAGCCCGTTACAAGCGCGACCCATGTATGTCCCAAGATTCTTGTTGTACTCCTGTAGCCATGATTTTTCCTCGCCAGACATGTTTTCCTGGATCTCTGTTACGAGTAAATAAATAAAGAACATAGATTTTACTTTGTTATTTAAAAAATCAGAATTCGAGATTTGAGATAAAATTAGCTTGATATATATCGTACATTATTAAAAACATTTTGTCTAACTGATGTCCGGGAAGTCCGGTGAAAATAAAGAATGTGGTCATCACTTCACAGTTGAATTCCAAAATACATAAAAACTATTTCTCCTAAACAATTAGAACTGAATGAATTGATTTTAGAAATATTGCCGCAATTTTTCCTCTGTTCTATTTTTTGATAACAAAAATTTATCGATAGGTCACAATTTTATTATCTCTTTTACATTACAAAAAATAAAAAAAAATAATTTAAAGTTATTTAAAAATTTTAATTCTATCTTAAAATAATCAAACCTTATTAAAAAAAAATAATTTTATAAAAATATTGTTCTAAAGAACTGTCAGAATAAAAGCAATTTTTATTATTTTGTCGGCATAAAACCATACCTAAAGTAGATAAAGCCATGCAAAAGATATAAACTATCCAAGTTATCCACGACCATTAGTTGAAACAACTTTAGTCGAAACAATGAGCCACCCTTCTGATCTGGGTTCTTGGTCGTGTTTCATGTTTTAGTATTCTCCAAAGATAATTTCAGCTTTCATTTCATTTCATAATTTCATTTTTAGGAAATGTTTCAATAAAAGCGTGTACCCGAATAAAAAAGATTAATATTAGGTCATCGTTCGATAGTGTCCAAGCTTACGAAAATATCCATTTTGGGAGTTAGAAAATTTAACAATCATTTAAAAGAATGATTATTTTAAGTGTCATGGGCATATTAAGTAAGATATTTCCTTACAGTGAAATCGAAAGTCGACAATATAGTAAAATCTAATCTTCTGGACAAATTTATTTGTCTCGGATATAAAAAAACACTCATTGTTTCTCTCCTAATAGAATATCACCAATATAGAACTTTTAAAACGAAAAGTGAGTATGTACCAAATACAGAAAATTTATCAGGATTTTAATTAGACAATTAATAACTTGAAACACTAAAAGATTTGCTTACTCAAAATATTAATATTTAATTTTTTAATTAATATGAAAATATTTTTTAAAACTTATTATCAAAAAAATCGACATTTACTTTTAAAAATATTTTTACATTAAAAAATTTTATAAAATAAAAAAGTGAAATTCTACTAAATCATTTTAAAAAACCATAGTAATGTAAAATAAACTTTAAAAATGAGACATTCTTTATTATTTCACAATTCACGAAATTTTTCGTTCTTATCAAAACATCATCAGGTGAATCGTCCATTGGTAGAACAGATTTATAAAATTACAAAAATAAAACCAAAAAGGAGTCGGTATCAAACACAGAATATTTGTCAAATGTCTGAGTGGATAGAAATAATTTAAAAAACCAAAAATATTTATTTTAAGATACTTATATTTTAATTACCCTGCTTTTTGGTTATAATCGAGTGGTGGTAGGTTGTTTCGACTAAGGTCAGTTCAACTAACGGTCGATTCGACTAAGGTCGTGTCGACTAACTAATATTGTTTTTATTCTGACTGTTCTTTAGAACAATATTTTTTTAAAAAAATTTTTTGATAATTTTAAGATAAAATTAAAAATTGTAAATAAATTTTTTATAGGTTTTATCTGGAAAATATTATTTTTTAGAAAAATTAATACTCGCTCTATTATTTCTAAATTCTAAGGATATAAGTTATCAAAAAATTGTTATTCAAAATGAAAAAAAATATGTAAAGGCAAAACACTGCCGAACCCAGCCTTACTAAAAAAACAAAAGTAAATGACATTTTTACGATTCAAAAGGATTAAAAACAATTTTATTTTAAAGATTCAGGCCAAAAAACTGTTCCAAAGGGGTTCTGTTATAATTTTTATTCTTTAATTTTTGGAACATTGATTGACAAATCAATATTTTACATAAAAAAATATTTGAATAAACTTTAAACACATAAATATGACTAACGACAGATGGTTTACTGTAATCTATTCTTATAAATGGTTTTAAGAATACATTTTCAAACGTGTTTAGTTAGTTTAAAACTTTTTTTACAAATTTTTCTTTGGTCGATATTTTTAAGGCTGATTATTTTAATAGATTTTTGACATATTTTTTTAACTCTTAGAGTAAAAATTTATAGATCAAAGAATAAATTCTGTTTGATGAAAACAAAAGAATTTGTTCTCAAAATAATTGAAAAGAATGGATTATGTTAATTATCCACGCGACTTATGAAGTTTATAATAAAATAAATAATATATTTAATAAATAAAAAATAATTGTAAATAATACTAAAATAATTTATATAATAAATAATATTTATTAAATTTAAAATTTTTAAACAATTAAAATTTTATTTTTTCTGTAATAAAAGACGGGTAATTAAATTGTGAGCTATTCGATAAATTTTCGTCATCAAAAAATTGTGTATATATATTTTTAAAATCCATTCATTCAGATCCAATTGTTTTTCAAAAGTAGTTTATATACATATACATATATTTAAGAATTTATTTATTAAGTATTTAATGTTTTGCTACAATCTGCAATTAATGTTTTAAAATGATAATTAGTTAAATTGACTATTAGTCGAAATGACCTAGAACCAAGCTAGTAGCTTAGTAAGATTTAAAAGTAATTTTTTAATCAAAAGGACTAGCTTATTTTAGTACACTCTTAATAACTTTAGATTCCTTGTAGGGCGTTGATTCCATAATATCTTTTTCAGTCTTCCATAAGCTACTAGCTTATAACCAAAATAACAGGGTAATTTTTTTTAAAAAAATTATTCTAAAATATTTTTCAAAAAATTTACTTTTAAAAATTTTAAACATGTACTAACTATTAAAAAAA
>MQRK01202460.1:4813-15373 GCA_001938485.1 Girardia tigrina
GAATACGAAATATCTTTGAAAATTGAGTTTGTTAATAGTGAAGACAACAAGGCTGATGAACTGACAAGAATACCCAAACAATTAAAACGAAGCAGTTGCCTTTTGTCTGTAACAGATGAGCTATTCAAACTACAGCAACTTCATGACAGATGTCATTTAGGTGCAAAGAGAATGCGATATCTGTGCGATAAGTTGTAAATAAATGTGTCAAATACAGATATAAAGGATTTGGTCTAGAAGTGTCAAAGTTGCCAATCAATTGATCCGGCGCCAATAAAATGGGAAACTGGAAAATTAGCTGTCAACGAAAACTGGACAAGACTTGCAGCGGATGTCACAAAATTTGATCAACAAAAATTCTTAAGTATCATCGATTGTGAACCCTCTCGATTTGCAGTATTGAAACTAATCAAAGCTGAGGATGTGAAGTCGATTGTTACAGAGTTTTCAAATTTGTTCTGCGAGCGTGGATCTCCAAAGGAGTTGATTATTGACAATTATACGACATTTCATTCAGTTGAATTCAGCAAGTTGATGGAAAAGTGGAATGTACATGTCCTATACCGCGCTATTAATTGATCAAATTGCAACAGAATAATAGAGAGAAATCATAAGACAATGAAGAGAATTGCGTCTCGATCGAATATTTAGTATCATGGAAGCCTTATGGTAGTATAACAATACACCGTCCGACGGAAAGGAGACACCTAGTTCAGTACTTTAGAAGTACATTCCACTCGGTTTGGAGATAATCGAAAGAATTGAAAAGGAGCCGGTTTACAATAAGGTTAAGACAGACTTCTTAGAGCAACAGTTAGTCTGGGTAAAGCCTGAAAATAAAGGTTAGGGTTAGGGTTAGGGTTAAGGATGTACAATATGATTTTTTTATTTTACAATGTAGTTTTTTAAAAACGTTTATTGTAATTATTCTTTTAATACAAATTGGCATTATTTCAATTTTTAATAAAAAAATGATTTTTTTTATTTTATCACTGTGAGGAATATTTGAATGTTTGAGGTTTGTGTTTGAATGTGTATGTTGATTTGGAAATGTGTCTCTCCTACTCAGATGGATGATTAATATTTTAATTCTTATTATCTAAAATATGTAATGTTTAAATTTATTTTTAATAAAATATGATTTTATTTTAAAATATTTTTTAAAACAATTTTTAAAATTTAGTTAGATCAAATATTTTTAAATCCTACAATTATAAAGCTTTTAATGAAATATCTTTAAAATGTTTAAAACGTTACATTTATAAAATTATAAAATTAAGAGCTCATCAAAATCCTATCAACTATAATAACCTTGACATTTTTTAATATCTATAAATTGAACTACTTCTACTCGATTGAGTATGTTTAGCAATTCTATTTCAGAAATGACGACTTGTCTATCTAATGTACAAAGCTTTGCATTTGTTACATTTGAGTTGATAAACTAGATGTACTTTAATACACAAAGGAGTTTTAGATTTATTAGTATTTATTTATTTATAAATAAATAGTTCCAACATTTATTTATTGTAAAGATAACTCTCAATTTAAATCCAAAAGAGATTCGATGTTTTAAAATTCGTTCAAACTTTTTCTCTCTCTCTGAGTACGACGATTTTAGATTAATATGTAATATTTTGCTTTTCTATCAAAATTTTAATTTTAAAATCAAATTGAAAATTAAATGCATATTAATCCAGGGCAAACTGAAGACTGCCCGAAACAGTTAAGAACAATGAGAATGTTTGTTTTTACTGTATGATTTTGTGTTCTTGATTTATATGGAGTGAATCAACCCGTCGAATATTTCGTAATTTTATCAAATGAGAATAGTAGTGTAATCAATTTTTTTGTGCTACTGTGTTACCCCAAATAGTTTGCGCGCGCTATTTATTTTGCTATTTTTACATAAATTTTTAATTTTTTCATATAGAAAATAAAATTGAAAAAATGGAAAATCATTTTTCATTTTTTCATGTATAGAAAATAAAATAGAAAAAAAATTGAAAACAAAATCAATCAAATCATTTTTTACTAATATCTTTTTACTGTTGATTCCACCCTAAAAAAGTTTTTACAAACCTTTTCATTTCGTTTTTTTTTGAATCGAAATAATATGCCTGCGCAAACTAAACGGTGCGCAAATTATTCGAATAATTTTATAAAGCTTTTAGAAAATTGATTATTTTTAAAAATTTGATTAGTTTGCTCGCGCAAACTATTCGGGGTAACACGGTAGACAGGAATATATCAAGGAATTACAGATTAAATTGTCTATCCAAAACGACTATGTTCGATTGGATTTCTTAATTCAAATGTGGAACAACGAAAGTTTTCATGATTTCCTTGAAACTTTTCTCTAAACCACGTTGATCAATTTTCAGTTGTCGTACTCATATCTCTATGTCAAAAACTTCAGTCTTTCCATGTTTAAATTGTGAAATCCAATGGTTGACTTTTTCAACTTTCTCCAATTTTCTTAATCTCAAATGTTTTGTTAAAATTATATGTACGTACAATTTTTTTTGGAAAATTTAGTTCAACAGCAATAATTAGCATTGTGAATCAACGACTACACACTTACAATGTTTGCATCAATAATGAAGGTTAACGGTTGTATTATCCTTGTATCATACTTTAAGTCTTCTCGACATTCAGTAAAACGCTTAATCCACTTGAAAAGAGCTGTTTTTAATGCGTTATCTCAATAAAAATCTAACAATATTTCATGAATTTCCTGTGAGTTTTTCACAAGTTCTACTAAAACTTTTATGTTCAATCATTATTTTATTGTTCATCAATTTCCATCATCTATTAGAGAAAAAAACAGAGTTAGAACAATAATTGAAACTTTAACCTAGATGATCTGACAATTACAAACGCTTCAGTAAGTTCCTCACCAACAGCGCAGCCAATGTGCATAGATCAACATCCCCCCAAATCCTCATCGTAACTCAATTCACGTTTTCTATTGGTCTGGTTACTTAAATATAATAATTTTTTTAATAACATCAATACATTAATCTATTTTATATTTGTTTTCTTCTAATATAATTAATGAATTCAAATAATTGTAACCGAATTTTTCACTTCTGACTTTTTTTTGTCTAAAATTAAATGTTAAATTAATCATTATTATTTATCACATTAAATTTTAATGGATTTTAATGTAATACTTTCAATACGGTAAAATTAATATTAATTTATCAATGGGAAATAAATGGCAACTGTGCTACTGGTCGAGGGATACAGTTTTTTTTCAAAATAGGATACATGACCGATTCTAAAAATTACGAATGTAAGGAGAACGGGATGCAACGTGTTCACAAATAAGGCACAAAAATAAATCAAATATCAATTAAATATTTTAATTGACGCAAGCAGCTCGCGATGCGAAAGATTCCTGTTCGACTTTCTGTTTGAAAAACTGTTACTATGAAATTCACAGAAAAAAGCAATAGTTCAGTTCAGTAATTAAATTCAATTAATTACAAAAATATCTTTTTAATGTTTGATTTAATCTATTTAATATCTTTTCAAAAAATATAAAATGAAATATTATGGTATTTCTGATAATATTTTATTTGAATTAATAAAATACAAAAAGTTTATATTTATTTATTTATTTATATTTGTAACAACAACATTAAATGACATTAAAACTATAACATTCATGAGATTTAAATAAGAATATTTTGGATTAATAATTATGTATTATAAAAGTTTCTTTATTCCTCATGTGAGGAATATTTTCGAATGGTGTTTATTGTATGTTGTTGTAGGATTGTGTTTCTCTGACCCAGATGGAAGATTGATATATTGAATGTTTTGAACCGTCGGATTAATCGGACAATTTCAAAATGGAAATAATAAAATTAAATTAATATATTTTAATTAATCATTATATAGTAATATTTTAATAGTGGATTGAACGTAAAGATTTATTTTATCATAAATAAGGTATTTAAAATGAATTAAAATATTTTTGAAAATAATTTTAAAATACTTAAGTCAAAAATTGTAATTTAAATTTTTTTCGAATAAGTTAGATGTTTAGAAATATAATTTAAATTTTTCAATCAAAAACAATCTTTAACTACGAATGTTTTGTGGAGAATTGTCCTGGAGACAATTCGAGTTGTGATGCCCATAAAGTATTGGCAATCATAATAGTGTTCTTAATAGCTCAAAAAACAAAACCAACTAATTTTGATTCACTTGTGCTCAAATTATAGGAATAAAATTATAAGAGTATTTTTTTATGGATAATTAAAAATATATTTAAGTCTTGTTTTTAAATGTTTTTGTGGTGTCATATTTTTATCTACAGTTACACAATTTTTTAAATGATAGTCAATAAGATTTTTAAAGGTTTAAATTTATATCTTTTTATCGTTGAAATGTTTTAGGGTCCGGAAGGTTCTCCCTTATTTAAGTAATATTCTTATTATAAAATTTAAGTAAAATATTCTCTTTAATATATATTTTAACTAAAGTGATGATTATGTAATCGATCATTTAATAAAGGCTCTATTTGAAAATGTTTAACAGAGAAGTTGAGTGTGAAGCTTGAATATTAATTTTTGGATCCATGGATCTTATTAATAAGGCTTCACACGTTACTCTCTCCCAGCAATTTTTAAATCGATTACACAGAATTTGAAATTAATTAATGATTTTCAATTTCTGTGTAAACGATTTAAAAATTACTGGGAGAGAGTAACGTGTGAGGCCTTATAAATAAGATCCATGGATCCAAAAATTAATATTCAAGCTTCACACTCAAGTTCTCTGTTAAACATTTTCAAATAGAGCCTTTATTACATGATTGATTATGTAATCACCTATCTCATATATAAGCTGCAAAAAGCCAGTGTTAATAATAATAATAATAATAATTATTATTTTTATTATTATTTATATATCCATGCTATATTTTAAAATGTAGGCTAAATCTCATACTGTAATATTCTTATATCACAAATATTCATATCTATACGGTTTAAATTTTGGATTTCCTGGTAGAACTTCATTTATTTTAGTACGCAAGCATGATTTAATTATTTTATTTTTTAATGAATATTAAAAATAATGGCTCATGTATTATGCATCTTGTTTCGTTTGCCCAGCTAAATCTATAAAATGCTTCATCTGACATATAATTTTCTTAAATTTGATCCAGAGGAAATGGTTTGATCGTAATACATTTCTTCCCGTAGTTTTTTTCGGCAAGCTTATTTACCAAATTTTCTAAACTCCTTTTAATATAATATTTTAAAATTTAAAACGAAGTCAAATCAAGAATCTTTTGTATTTTGGATAATCTTAATTGATTAACAAAAGTAGTTAAACAATATTCATCTTCTAAAATGAAAGTATAAATCAAATTCTTCGACTTATGAATTATTTGAAAAAACATATTAAGTTAAAATGATTATGTAAAATGTAATTAAGAATGAATTAATTTTCAGTGCCGAATTTTCTAAGGTGAGGGATGATCATGAAGACTGCATAAAATACCGGGGGAAATGGAATGTTGAAGTAACTAACAGCACTCCCTATGTTAATGATTATTCCCTCGTAATAAAATCACAAAATGTATACTCAGCTATCGCTTTTGGCATGAAAAAACCATTTAGATTTGAATCACCTTGTTTGGTGGTCCAGTATGACATGAGGTTTCCCAATGATCACGACTGTGGTGGAGCCTATATAAAGCTGCTATCAGAATCCATCGATTTAAATCTAGTAATTATAATACTATTAAATATTTTTGTATTACTTCCATATATTTACAAGTCAAAGAGTTATGTTTTCAAATTTATTCTATTTAAATTCTTTTTTAATTAATCAGCGTCATAGATCTACCGAAAAAACTAATACTTCATGAAAGCCTTTAAAATGGTACGTATAACCTTCAAAAGATCGGAAATCTATAATTTTCACTCAAGGGATTTGACTGAATTAATTTTATCTATAAATATTATATTGTCAGGGACATTTTATTATTTCCGATTTTTCACAAAGTTAATGATTATGTGGAGACCTTGAAACATTTCAAAGTGTTTTATTTATAAGAAAGCCTGATATTATTTAGCTTCGAGGGCCAGATACTAATGCAGTCAAACCTAGAGCTAAGAATGACACAACTTACGAATTTTTCAAGTTACGAGTAAGAAAAATTTAGTTCGTCTTACAAACAATATTTTGAGATACGTGTGTGGCTCAAATCATCCTCCGACCGGACGTACCATCAAAATTTGATATTTTCTCTATTTCATATTCAGTCTACCGTATTATTTTCATTCTTGCAACAGAAGATCGATATTGAATTTATAATAGGTTTTACTGTATATAGTTTTCTTAACCGGATGTTACCTTTTTTGTTTTTCTAGAAGCTCTGATATTCTTAGATAACCTTGAACTTCACATTCTGAACATTTTAAGTATCGAAATTGTCTCTTGAGAGTCCTTAACTTTATGACCCATAAAACCTTTTCAAAATTTCTGGATATGTAATATCGATATGTAGTATGTCTGATTTCAATTGAATACTATACTTTTTCCATTCTTTTTATTATCTTACTTTCTATATATATATATATATATATATCCATGGAATATATAAATCTATTTTTGAAGGCCTTTTACTCAATCAATTTTCTTCAATCTTTGCACACTTACTCATTCTCGATGACAATAAATGATTATGTCAAAATTTGATCAAAAAAAATTTTAAGATCTCGGAATTTGGAAAAAAATTGGTCTTATCGGAGTTCCTGGACAATATTAATTGAAAAAGATCTACTTATAAATTATAAGTAGTTTATATTTATTTTTTATTGTGTTTTTTTTGAAATTATTTTTTTAATTAAAACTTTGATGGTAAAGTAGAGTTCTGTCTGCATAAAGAATGGGTATAAAAAATTAATTTTTTGATTTACTAGTTTCTGATTAACCGATTATATTTGGAAGACATTTTTCATGTATGTGAATAACTAAAGGACATTCAAATAAATCAAGCATGACAACTTGTGCTCATTGTACTTTGTGCATCATTCTGAACGGTCAAATGCTGCTGCACGATATTGCCATTTCACTGGCATCTTAACCACATGTCTGAGCAATTTCCCAAATGGTAAGACTTCTTTTCTGTCCATCGTGTTTGTACGGTCAAAGATCGCTAGCGTTACGAGCGAGACAGCTTCATCTGGTCGTTTATATTTTTGGCGTTATTTGTAGTAGTAGTTGTAGTACGGGACACTCTCACAACCATTAGACTTATCTATACTGCAGAGAATTTATCGTGTACAAGAGACTTGTAATATGCCCAATAATAGCAATACGTTAGTATTTAGTACATATTTTAATAGTGATACCCTCACAACAATAATGATATGCAAATATATTCTTTACAATAACGTACTATATTTCGAAAAGCAATGCAATTTATTGAAATTTGATTTACATACTGAAATGTTTGAACTAATTTAGGAAATTTTAATGATAAATTTATTTGCTATGAACGAATTTCTATAAAAATTATATTCATAATAAAAGAAACATTATTATCTTTCGGACAATTTTGGTAGCCGCAAAGAACTATGAAACGATTGATGGGTTGTATCTTTTCGTTATTAATATATATTTAATATAATCTTGTCATGAGGAATTTTCAAAAAATATTGATTTTCAGGACCCGGGTCATCCGACCCTTTACCATAAGTTTTTCCCCGTGGAAAAAAAACAAAGTTTTGGTAATTTAATGTACAAAAACGGCCCTATCCGAACTCTCTAAATCAGTAATTGACTTTTATATAGTCAGTCAATATACTAAAATACTCTCCTTAACTGGTAGGTTGTTTTTCATCCCCAACCAGATCGATTCAAAGTCACACTCCAGAAATTGGCACAATCCCACCGATTATAAAACCCCATTTTATATAGGATTCCGATCTGCCAAAAGAACAAGTAAAATTTCCATGAAATTTTTCAGTCGAATTTCTTGGTCTTCGTAGTTTTCCATTGCAGGTTTAAAACCAATTTAAGCTTGGTTTTTTAAAATGTTTTTTTTCAATATTTTACTTGTTTACCATTGAAAATATCTTTCAATTTTTTTTCTTATTAAAAAAGTTGAGAGTAAGAGATTCTTAATACTAAAAAATCAATTGAATCCTTTCACTAAGAAAAATTCAAAAATTGACAAAACCACAATAAAAATAAACTTCTATCTTGGATTTCGAAAAAGAACTCATTTTCAGAACATGATGTTTGAATTTTTCATGCAAATTGTTTATGATGTATAAAATGAACCTAAAAATCATATATATAATGAATAACAAACGCCATTTTAAAAGTTTTTTATTCCTCAAAACATGTTTCGCCATTACGGCATCATCAGTTGTGAAGTAAATTTCAAATTACAGGTCATTTATATGGCACATTGACTATTACGCAAAAAAAACGTATCTTTTTTTAATTAATATTAAAAGATTTTAATATGATTGGATAATTCACTTTGAACATTTAAGCATCGTTTTAAATGCTTTATTAATAATGCCTCAGTGACTATCCTCTCATGATATGTGTCAAAATTATTCTTCAAAACTGTAAATTCAGTTTCATAGTTAACTTTATCTCTATTTCTGCATTTTTTAATGTGATCTAGAATCGAGCTATTCCTCTCTCTCTATATATATATATGTATACATACATCATTTAATTGATTTAACATAGTGAAAAACGAAGGAACAACTTTTAGTAACCATGTATTATTTCACAATTCATGATATGTTTCGTTCTTATCCGAAAATCATCAGGTGGATCGTCCTTTGGTAGAACAGATCTGTAAGACTAAATAAAATAAACCTCGACTTTCATTAACACTTTCTTTCTAGAATGTTTAATATTTTAAAAATTACTTTCATTTTAATAATTGGCTTTTTTATTTATTGACAGAAACAATTTTCAAATACAACTCCTTTTACGATAATGTTCGGACCCGACAAATGTGGCATAGATTATGAAGTAAGAGAAAAGGGATAATTCAATTAATTTATCTTTCAATTGTAGATTAAATTACTGTTTGAATATAAAGATAATAAAAGTGGTAAATACCTGAAAAGACAATTCAAGGAAAGTGAAGAGCGATATCCTAGATTCCTTGGAGATAACGTCACACATGTAAATACTCTGAGTATGATTTACACTTAAATGTTATTACTCTTTCAGTTTATTACATACGAGTGAATTAATGGGACACCAGCATTAATAAAATAATTTATCAAATATATAACAATTTTTTATGAAAATTGCATATCACTTTCCCCCTCTTTATATTAACTTGCTTTCTCTCTCTATATATATCCTTTGAATTTAGAATCCTATTTTTGAAGGCATTTTACTCAATCAATTTTCTTCAATCTTCGCACACTCACTCATTTCTGGTGACAATAAATGATAAAGTAAAAATCTAATCAAAAAAACTTTTTAAGGTCTCAAAATTGTAAAAAACGTTCAAATCTGAGTTCCTGGGCTATATTAGTATAAAAAGATCTACTTATAAATTATAAGTTTGTCTGAAGCAAAAAATTAAATTGAAAAATAAATAAAGTTCAGTAAACCGATCTTAAGTCTAACTAGTAAATCAAAAGAACATTTTTATATACATGCTTTCATTGTCCAATTCATCACCAATTCATCACCAATTCCCAATCGCAAATTTTGACTCTAAAGAAGGCCTTATGTGTTTCTCCTTTCTAAGTCTCGGCTGTTGAAAGAACACCTTGCACGAGCATCAGAACCGCAATCACGCGTGCTTTTTTATTCCGAACATTATGACAGCCGATAATTAAGACAGCCACGAATCGATTGAGGAAGGAACTCGTTTCCGTTGTATCGACAATCAGTTCGGCATTTGCGCGAGTCCGCTGAGACGGTCGCGCCGCTTGTCTCCAGTAGCCCCAGAGAGCGCCCATGCTTCTTACTGTAATCGAGACTCGCGTCAGTTTCAGCCGCTATAATCGCATATAGAAATCGATAGATGCGTTTCTCCAGCTGATTGCTACAGCACCTCTCACCAACCCTCTCTTTCTTCTTCATTTTCGATTCCTCATTGTCGACAATTTCGATTTTGCTTTTCTTGGAATTTCTTTCTTCTGTTACGGATATTTTACGATAGTCTAATTTCATTATCGTTATAGATAAATAAAAAATTGATTTTTTTATAAAACTTTATTAGAAATCGCAAATCTTATAACAATAATTCGTTTAAACAAACGAATTCAAGTAACCAATTTTTAAATTCTTAACATATATATACAGTGCGTTCAAAATGTAACTGTGCACCTGCAATTTCAAAACAAGAACGATATCCTGTGTTCTAAAAATCAATAACAAAATATTTTGAATAGTCAATTTTATGCGAGGAACAATGACCGTTTCTTAATTTATTAAAAATAACAAGAAAAGAGTCACAACAACTGCTGGAAATGCCCATCAAGTTCGTGAATACAAACGTTAATTCGACGTTTCAAGTTTTCGAACACTCGATGAATTTCC
>MQRK01202509.1:37183-47976 GCA_001938485.1 Girardia tigrina
GGGGGGGGGCGCAAATTTGGTGTCTTGCCCGGGCGCCAAATATCCTCGCTACGCCACTGTTTCTTGCAAGTATTTTTGGGCAAACTAAAACTAGATTTGATGTTGTTTATATAGTAATTTTCCTCAGCCTTGAAAATTGATGAGATAAAACAAAGAGTATAATATTTATAATTTTTGATGAAGTAAAACAAACATTTATAATTTTTAATTCCAAGTTTTATTAAACTAAATATTATTTTGTTTGAAGTTAATAATTTTACCAAAAGAATTATTTTAAATTTTAACTTATAAAATTTTATCAAGAAGTGTTCATATGCTTTTTCCAAAACCCTAACACATTGATCTTGGTAGATTATAAAGATTTTGATGAATTGATACAAAAACCCGACGGGTTGAATCGAATAATTTGAATAAAACTAAACCTATAGAAATAGGAGCAACAGGCCCAATATTTTAAAATGTAGATTCGAGAAATAATCAACAGTCCGATGATAGGGCTGATGGCAATTCCTCGAATCGATATAATAATAGAAATAATTCATACTAAAACGGTGGAAATAATTACAGATGAAATAATCGTACAAATAATAGAAATAATAATGGGTATAATAGAAATAATAATAATAACGGAAATAATAATGATTATGATGGAAATAATAATGGATATAATAGAAATAATAACAATGTAAATAATAATGGATACAATGGAAATAATAATGGATATAACGGTTATAATGGAAATAATAATAGAAATATAAATAATAATAATCAAAGAAATAATGGATATGATAATAATAATAATGATAATAGATATAATAATAATAACAATTTATATAGTTATAATGGAAATAGAGGTAAAAATAATCAGAATAGAGGATTTAATAGCAATCGAGGTAGAACAAAAGTAAATCAAAATGGCGATATTCAATGTTACAATTGTAAAAAATATAGTCATACAGCTAGAACTTGCACTCAAAATACTGGGAGTTTTCAAAATAAACCAATTTATGGGGTTGAGATTGAAGAATCAAACAATTCAAGAGAACATGTATCTCAAATCGAAAAAGAAAGATTAACTGCGAGTTATATTCCAATGGGATTCTAAGAATTTGACGACATCGATAATTTACGAAAAGAAATTGAGATATTAAAAATTCGAAATTTTAAAAGGCGTTAAAATAGTGTATTATTAAAACAAAAAAGGATAATAATAATTTTGTAAAAATTAGTTAAAATAAATATTCAAAATTAATCTATTTTTCATTCTCAGCATTAATAAGCATATTAAGTGTCTTGAATTATTAATCAGCGCTTTTCATTTCATTCGAATAATTTTGATATTATTTGATTCTATTGATTTTCAAATTTTGAAAATCCGTAACAAAGGCTTTTATATATTAACTTTGTGACATCACATATTTTAGACACCCCTCCTTCCCCATGTCACATTTTGTCACAAATTTCAAGACGTCCTCCCCCTTAAAAGTGTAACGTAATTTATATGTGGTTTAATTAATTATAAATATAATACTAGAATTAAATTAAATACTAGAAAAGACCCGTGATATATGACGGAAGACCTGAATTTTCCTCTGAAAGTTTCTGTTTTAATTTTAAAATCATAATTATAATTTATATTTAAATTCTAATATGTATGAATTTGAGTTTCACTCACAATTTTGAATAATTTATATAAATCATTAGGGTGAACCAAAAGTTGTTTCGGATATTTTATGTTATTCTAAAATAAATATATTTTATATGCATGTGTTAGATACTATTTTAAAAGTCTGTATTCGTTCTTTCATATTATTCATACGTATATAGCAGTTCTGGAGACGCCGCTTATTTTTGGCTTGTAATTGCATATTAGCCTGAGTTATTGTGCATTGATTAAAAAATTAGGCCATGCAAAATCAAGAAAAAAATTCGATCACAGCAAAGTTTGAGCGTTACACAGATGAAACTCTGGGCTATTATAGATATTTTTTTTTAAAATTTCAGGAGAAAATTTTTTTAAATCTTTGTGAAATTTTTATAAATATCAGTAAGACAGTTATTTTGGTAGTTAAATAATAATTTTTACTTGAGCCAATAAATGAAAAATCGGTTGCAATTGCACTTAAGAAGAAAACCCACACTTCTCGTGATATTACAACTTAAATTGGATTATCAATATTTAGTTCAAGAAAATTATACTTTCTATTTCAAAAGAAAACGAGACCTAAAGAAAAAGAAAGAATACAGTTAAAAATATATAATTAATGATAGATAGATCAATGCATTGTCAAGAATACAATTTAAATTTTTCAACGAAAATAAATTTGAAGCAAATTATTATCAAGTCCAACAAAAAATTAAAATAATTTTAACAAACTCTCATCAAACAAATAATATTCCTTATTAATATATGATTATTCGATAAGCATTCCTCCCGGTAACCATTTATATTAAGAACATCAATATCATTTTTAATATTTTTATTAATACAAGTTTGATTGTCATCAAGACAATTTTTATCAAAGCTTACCTAAGACTGCATCAGTTTTTCAAAATTAATGACTTTAATCATATTATCTGAGCAAATGGAGAAATAAATGAATTGTTATAACATTTACTCAAAATTTTATTGATTAAAAATTAAAATGATTACTAATTATTTAAGAAACATTAATTCGATTTATTTATTAAAACTTGTAAAAATTAATTAACTTATTTAAAATTTTACAATTATTTTAAATTAGAAATAAATTCAAACATTACATATTTTTAGATAATAAGAATTAAAATATTAACCAGCCATCTGGGTACGATTCCAAATCAACAAACTACATTCAAACATTCATAATATTCCTGACAGTTTACTAAAAATATATTCATTTTTTCGTAACATTTGAAGGTATTTGATCCTATTTGCAATGTTATACTGATTCCCAATGGGATAAATTAACACAATTCTCTTTATTTCTAGTAAAATAAATTGCAAGTGTAACAATACGTTCTCGAGAAGCCCCAAGCATTTTTCACAATTAATAAAACATGCCTGTGAAAAATTATCTTGACCCGGTGACATGAACAATAATGCTATGATTATTGATTTATTATTTTATTCTCATCACAACATTTAAAAATCCATTAATATTTTTTCAATCAATAAAAGGAAAAACATAAACAATAATTTTATTACAATTATGATTTGAACTTCTTAGGATCAGGTGATTCCCATTCCCCATCTTGTAACAGCAAAAAGATATCTTCATCGAAAGAATTATCGTGAATGATTTTATTTTGGAGATTGTCTGAAGTTATCTCTTTTTCCGATTCTGGTTTCTGATTATCTTTAGTATTCGTTGGTAAAGTGTAAAACTCGTTATTTTCATCGAAACTATCGAATTCTGCCATAAGTTTTTCATCGAAACTATCGAAATCTTCCGTATTTTTTGCATCAACACTGTCGTCCGGAAAATTTGAATTATTATTCAATTCAATTGAATCACTCATTTCCTCTAAATTGACTTCTTCCATAAAATCTGTCTGAAAGTAATCTAATAATGTTTGTGGTTTATCTTTTTCAGTAAAGGATTCCTTGAAAGAAAAACACTTTTGATGTTACTAAATAAAAATATAGAAATGATACTTCCAGTCTTTTTGTTTCAGAACTTTTAAATGTCTCTTTATTTAGTCCAACTTTCATAAGTAATTCCATTTTACTTTGTACAAGAGGCCTAATTAAAAATCTCATATTAAAGAAGAAAAGAAGTAATTAATAATAAAATTAAAATACGAAAGTGATATACAATATGATTCAAAATAACGGAAGAGTAGAGTTCAATAATATATTAACCCAGGACAGAATGATACAAAATTTTAAACAGTTTATTTTCAGTTTTTACTGTAAGACCAGAACATCGCACTTGGATTGACGATTTTCGAGCGACTGGAAGTGTCCATGGAAAGCGCAGAAAGAACAAGCCAAACGTGTTCGCACTAAAGAAGCCATTGAAGACGTCCGTGAAGCCTTTACTGCAAATCCTCATCTATCAACTCGACGCAATCCATTTGTTTCAACTGGCGACACTGACAGCGAAGAAGACGATAACGAAACAGTTCGTATGTCACAAAGAAGCTTGCAGCGAATTTTAAAAGACTTGCAGATGCGTCCCTATCATTTGCAAATGGCTCATGCCTTGGAAGAGGGATTGGATGAAGATGCAAACAGACTGTGTCGAAGGTGTTGTTGGCCCATACTTTTGGGAGCGACAAGGAAATGAGCGCGGAATCAATGGTCGTTGGATGACTGAATTGTATCAAAAGCACGTTATTCCAGAGCTTCAAACTTGGCCGAATTTTAATTCTCTCATTGAGCAGCATGACGGCGCTCCGCCACACATTCTTGGAGATTTTCTTGAATTGATGGGTCAACAGTTTCCAAATCGATGAATAGGTTGCAGAACACGGGTGCATCCTGCTCCAGTTACATGGCCACCTCGCTCGCCAGATCTTACAGCATGTGACTATTGGTTGTGGGGCTACATGAAAGGTCGAATTTATCATCGCGAACAACATTTATCCAAGCACACTCGAAGAGTTGAGAGTAGCGATTGAAGGAGTTGCCAATGAAATCCGTGGAGACCGCGCACTTCGTGAGCGCGTTGTGGCCGACTACAGACGACGTTTGCATGAATGTTTTCTTAGAGATTGTGGACAAGTTGAAATTCGATAATTAATTGTTGTTATGCTTTTATGGAATAAAAAGCTTGTTAAATTTTTAGACTCAAAAATTTTTTATAATTTTTGATGTTTTTTTTCGATTTTTTTGGCGACGCTCAGGATTCAAAAAATGTATACTTTACCTATAAAAAAGTAGGTGGATAAAAAGATCCAATAGAAAAGTACATTGGAGTTTATTTTGCGTCACCCTGTACTTATAATGTATAAGTAGATAACTTGCAATTAATATTGTTCTGGAACTCCGAATTTTCCCATTTTAGGATCATAAAAAGTTTTTTCGACCAAATTTTTACATAATCATTTATTGTCATCGAGAATAAGTAATTGTGCTAAGTTTGAAGAAAATTGATTGAGTAAAAAGCCTTCAAAATTAGTTTTCTAAATTCCATGGATATATATATATATAAAGTAAGCAAATAAAAAGAATGGAAAAGTAAAAATAAAAATCAATTAAAAAATGTATATAAAATTATTCAATAAAAACCTACTTAATCAACATTAACATTGTAATCCAAAATAATTTAATTACAGTAGGTATTGCCTATATGTAATTTCTCTATATGCTTCAGGAAAAGTTGCATATATGCAATATTTACATTTAGACGAATTGCACATAGACAATACCTACTGTATATTATAAATATAATAGAAATTGCAAAATCTTACGTCTTACGCAATCAGAAATAAAAATTCATAAAATTCGTAATTTTATCACAAATTATGTCATTTGTCATATACATTAATGCCTTTATGGCTGATTAAAACGATAATGTAAATGTTTGATATCGACATTTTATATTATTAAATGGATTTGACTGTACCAGTAACAGAATGTTAGCAATTCACGAAAATATGTATGCACACATTATTAATAGTTACTCAATAATTTTACAAACAAATCATGTACCGTTAGATAACTCTTTCCAGCCCATTGTTGCCATATGGCAACATATTTGAAATATTAAATTACAGTTATCTCTTTTACCCAATTTAAATTTTACACATAGTAATAGTTTCTAAGAAGTCTAATAGATGACACTACATATATTAGAATGCAAAAAAGCGCGATTCTCACTTGTTTCTTAGCAAACAAAACAACAATAAATTTTTTTTTTCAAAAATAATAATTTGGGCGGGAAAGGGATAACTACTTATTAAATTACACTTTAAAAATATAAATAAAATACACATTATTAATAGTTACTCAATAATTTTACAAACAAATTTTGTCCCGTCAGATAATTTTTATTAGAACTACTTATTAAATTAAACTTTAAAAATATAATACTTTAAATTTACATTTTTCAAAACACAAAATATTTTTTTAAAATTTATAAACAGAAAATATACGAATATTTAATTATATTAAAAATCAATTTTTGATTTTTTAGTAGATTACTGTTGATCAATTAGAACGAATCAAATAATAAGTTAACATAAAGTTTTTTGTTTTAAAATTAATAACAAAAAGAATTCAATTATGATTAAACCTGTAAATAAATCAGCGTGATGATAAGATTGAAATAAAAATAAACTGTTCTTTTACACTATATATATATATATATATATATATATATATATATATATATAATTTTTTCTTAATTATATTGTCCCGTTAATTATATATAAAATATATTTTATGAAGCACAATAAATTTTGGCTTTTAAAAAATTGTCCAATTTATTTTGGTTGTCTGCCACGTTTATTTTTTTGAATGGAATTTTGTCGGAGAAATGGGCACCTACTGTATTTAGATATTGTATTCTGATATACAAGCCTCCCCCAACGGAACAAATGATTGAGTATTGTAGAGACTACAGTATCAGCATTGCGCACAGGGTTGTGAGTCCTAGACTCTGTATCGAGTAGAAACCATAAATATACAATACAGAGCCTACTGACTTTCACACACGACTGTAGATGCAAGAATGCGAGCTTTCAGTGCTCGGGCACGAAAGTAATAATCATGATCCTTCGTACCGTTGATTTTGTCTTTGTAAACACATTTCATAACATGAGTAAAAGGACACCGAAATGTCCCCACATCGGTTGTATTACTTAACCGAAAGTCAAGAGCCACCCTTGGAATCACTCCTGAGTCCGTCTCCGCGGAACCGTCGAGAGGCATTGACACATCATACATCGCGATCGGGCTCGAAGAGTCTGTACATCTTTCATCTACGTTATTTTGCGAAACGCTAGTACCAGTGGTACTACCTCGGGTTCGGTGATTTATCAATAAATGTCGCTTTAACATTTATTGTCTGATGTGCCTCCCATCTCTTTCAAATTGTATTGAGCCGCTAGGCTCTTTAGAGGGACCATCCAAACTAAAGAATTACTAGCATCCCCCGATGGGCTTCCTACGGGGTCGGATAGTTTCGGTCTCTGAGATCTTTTCGGCTTCCCTTTGAGAAACGACCACCAATGGGTTGTTAGATACCAATACGATAATGGATGTACATCGAAGATTAACTTATGCAGAGAAAATAGAACTATGTTTTGCATGACAAATGTCTGGATAATAGTAATGACACATGGTGTGGATTGACATGATGATGTGATTGTTAACTCTAAACTCGCGTCTTCTTTTTAATCCTTTGTATATATATTACTTTTCGATTTTATAAATTTTTAACATTCTTTCAATCACAATATGAATCGATAAAATGACACATCAAGATGATTTCAATCACTCCCTAAATTACATAATGTAACAATTATATATAAATAATGACATAACATAAATATTAAATATTTATACAGCTAAAAATCAATTGAAAAAAATGTATAAAGGAAAACAAAATGATAAAAGAAATATGGAATTAAAAATAATTAATGAAGCAATTATAAATGAAACACAAGATCACCATATATAATCATCTGCTGTTTTCTCGGCGACCAGATAATGAATATTTACAAAATCTTTCTGGCCGATTCTGTGACACCTGTTTTCTGCTTGTAGTAAGACACCTGGATTCCAAAATAGTTCTCCAAAGACAACCAACGAAGCCGATGTCAAATTAATTCCTTATATTATTCTTAATGACGGGAAAGTCGAGTGATAGTAAATAAACCTGTCCCAGCTGCCACAATGGATAAAATAGCCATTTGGATATTTTCATCTTTTTCAAATTTTTGAGCCCTTATTCGTTTTTGATCGGCACTGGTACTGCCATCAATACGAATATATCCAATTTTCTTCACATAAATTCAGGATTTTTTCCTCAAAAAATACCATTACCTTTTTAATTACTTGATCTTCGACTGCATTTAAAACATCGAGGTGATGGGCGAAAAATAAAAATTTTCTTGGAGATTCAACCAAATCGTCAATATAATTCCTGGTAAACAAATTGGTTATTTTAATGAAATATTAATTAATCTTGAAAGAAATAAAAAATATAATTGAACACTCTTCATGACAAATAGGAAACATTTGTCCGATTTTATTTTTTTAAATGATAAAAATATAAAGTACTTTAAAGCTTATTAAAGACGGAATTTTTACAGACACATTAACAAAATTAAAATAATATAAAGCTTGTGAAATTTAATCGAAAAATATTTTTTAAACACCCTTAAAATAATAAACTTTGAAAAATATTTTAAATCTTTTTACTTTAAAATTACATTAATTTCAATTAGTACGAATCAGAGAAAATACCAATCAGCCATCTGGATAAGAGAGAACATAAGAACTTGACATACAGCATGTACAATATGAAACAATAAAGAATTCAAAACATTCCTCACAATCATAAAAATTGCTTTGATTCTACCAAAGTTGCGCGGAAGATGCCCCAGATAGACATCTGTATAAAGTATACAATAATCATAATAAAAATAATTTAATGTATGTGGTACGAGTTATTGTAAGTCGTTAATGGTGTACGGTTGCCGTTTGTTCATTTATTATTTTACTGCATCGATTTACCATAATTAACCCGAGATCGGTCGTACATGTTTATATTACCGCAACTGTCACAATTCGGAAATTTCGACTGACACACTTTTGTGGAGCGACGATGTATCGTTTAACGATGAGTCGAAAAAATTTCATCGTTAAACAATGCACCGGAAAAATAACATTAATATATAAAACAGCTAAATTCAAATCTAAATTTTTATTTGGTCATTGATATTTGATATTGTGCTGCAATAAAGAAAATTTACAAAAATAGAAAACAAGAAAGTTTCAAATTCATTCATTTTCTTCATCTGTCTAAAGTTCTCTTATATAAACAAGTTTTTCAACTTTGGAAAATGTTTTATAATAAAAATTTTTTAACATCAAAATAAATAAGTCTGTTTTTTTATAATTTAACAATTGAATTTTTAAATCAAATCGTCGAAAAATTTTCAATATTCATTAAATTTGTCCTCAAAATTAAAATCTCTGCCCTATAATACTCAATATTTTTAAATCGACTGAGTTTTTTGCTAAATTTTTTTCTAGTAAATTTCATCGCCGAATTTGTAATAATATTTTTTGTAGTATTTATATCGTGGAGTAATTTTATATGTGAACAAAGGTGTGATTTCATTATATGTTAGATAACAAAGGTATCCAGTCTTTCAATGCCTCATTTAACGATGAAGGTTTTTCGATGAATCGTTTAACGATGCGTGTTTCGATGCATCGATCATATTTAACGATGTACGATACAATATATCGCTCTCTATTTTTGTGTCACCATTGTATTAAAATGATGTAAAAAATATGTATTTTTAGTGCATTTTTTTCATATTAAAAAGCGCTATTGTATTCAGTCTGTCCGTAAATGTATGTGTTCATGTGTTTATTTTAAATTTTATATATTTAATGAAGCAACAAAGTCAAATATTACAATTGAAAATTTGTTAAATTGAAAATTAAGACAGATTCAAAGCATTATTTTTCCTATAATTCATTAATTTAATTTATATTCCTTACCTCTCTATAAGCAATTTTTCTTATAGAGGTATTTTTCTCGGTCCCAAATAACTCATTATAGAGAGGTTTTATTGTACTTAAAAGATTGACCCATAAAACAAAAATTAACTATTAAATCTAAAAAAAATTTTTTAATCCATTCTTTATGTGGGCAGAACTCTTCTTGGTCAATCGAATTGTTTTTATTATCTTTTGTAAAACGGAAAATTACCATTACAATTTTTAATAAATTAATTACATTATTAGTAAAACTTTTTGTAAAAGGGAAAATTTCATGCCAAAAAATTTACAACTCCATTTTGCAATTAAATAGTCACTAATAACACAATAAATTTATTATAAAGCATGTGAAGAAAAGAACCAAAATATTTCTATTTAATACAGTTTATGGAGAAGCGTAAAACGTAAAAAGATTTTTTTGATTTCGTAGTTTGATCAAATTTTCAAATAATCATTTATTGTCATAGAGAATGAGTAAGTTTGCCAAGATTGGAGAAAATTTATTGAGTAAAAACCCTTCAAAAATAGGTTTCAAAATTCCAGGGATACATGGATATATGGATAAAAATAAGACGACGCGTTTCGAGATAATAATAATCTCATCATCAGGTCACAAAATGCACTAAGCAAGTACACTATATGGAAACTTGCCGAAAATAAATAAAATTTATTCAATAAATTATCGGATGAAAATAAATTTATTTCACTTTTCCTTTAAACTAAGAGAAATGCACTAAATGCAATCAATTTCATTCTCGCAAACCAACCATTGGCAGCTATCAATTGCCATTTGAGAAAACGATATGTTTTCTCTATCGTTCCGTACTTTACAAGGTAACTGAGACAGTTGAGAGAATACAACGTTCTCTCAGATTTCCATTTGGTCAGACATTTCAGTCAAATTGCATCGATGAGATTTCGGATTGTTTTGGATTTGATGGGAAGGCTAAAATTGATTTGATTGCATTGAGTGTGAGAAGTTTGATCTCAAAGATTAACTTTTTGTATGTTGTTAGTTGTCATCTTTATCATGTCTCCGTTACCTTGTAAAGTACGGAACGATAGAGAAAACATATCGTTTTCTCAAATGGCAATTGATAGCTGCCAATGGTTGGTTTGCGAGAAT
>MQRK01202509.1:57716-79418 GCA_001938485.1 Girardia tigrina
GCATCTGGGTGCCTTATCAACTGACTGATGATCACAAACGACAACGTATTGAATCCTCAAGAAATTTTTTGCAACTTGTGCAACAATATGGGAAAGAATACTTGATGAAACGATGGATATCATTTTCCCCTACATTATGGAGATCCGACTTATGAGTATGGGCAAGTGGAGATGATCCTCGACCACGTACTGTTCAAAACAAAAAATTTGGACAAAGAACAATGCTTATTTTGGCATTCACAGCTGATGGTAAGTTTCACATCGAAGTAACAAAATCTGGTGAGGCCATCAATTCTGAAAGATATACAGAATTCATTCAAAATAGTCTTACGAAGTTTAGTAAAGACAGACGATGAGTGAATATGTGAGAAATTCTTTGGCAGCATGATAATGCTCGACCATATTCATCCAAGTTTACCACGGAGCTTTTTCAGAAAAAACATGTTGAATTGATTAAACAAGCTCCATATTCGCCTGATTTAAATCAGTGTCAAATTTTTAAAAGGATCACTAAGAACAACATCATTTGCAAGTGAGGAAGAGGTCTTACAAGCAGTCAGTGATATTATGAGGAATCTCTCACGAGAAAAACTTTTACATTAATTTGATAAACTTTTTACACATGCTGAAAATGTTATGTGTTGTAATGGTAAATATACTGTTGTGTAGAAATATATATTTGTTTCATTTAGAAATTAGAAATACAGAGGAGTAACGGAAAAAAACTTTTTTGCATTATTAATATATTACTCTTTACAGTCGAAGCTCCATTGATCGACGTATTCTAGTAAAGTATCGACAGAAGTCAGTACCGTGTCGTGACAAATGCAATTGGTAATATATTTAACCTCAATTTTTGTCACACTTTAATTTTCACTTGAAATAATATCCGTGTTACTCTGTAACTGGAATTCTGGATCAGATGAATAAAATTCCATCCATTTCTCAATAAACATTTACAAAGCAATTTCGATTTTTCATTAGTTCACATAATTATTAAATATTTAATATCTCAAGTTCGATAGATTCCGAAACATAACTTTCAAATTTGACAAGATTTTCAACCAAGGTCGAACTAGTGTTATTGGTTTAATTTTGTTCTAAGATTTAACAGTTACATATATTGCAGCCAACATTGACTCTTTTTTCAATAAATTCATTCTCGCTGTAAAAGCATCTAAGGAGATCATTGCGATAATGGCGTTTCATTAAAGAGATCTTTGATCCATATATTAAATTAAAGATGTTAAATTACGTGGTAAAAATTTTGCAGAATAAGGCCGTCGTCTGTTTTCAGTATGTGTTCATTTCGATGGCAAGGAGCAGTATCTAATAGCAGTACTGGCTTCTGTGGCAATCCTTTACTTTTAAAAAATCTCGAAATTCTAGAAGCCCTTTATTTTTAACCAGTGTTCAGCATCCTTCTGTCCATCCATGCTCCTTTTTGACTGTAGTAAGCAAAATGCTTTACTTCTCTTCTTTTATATGATCTTGGTTATTTTGCTTTTTCAATCACGAGAAGTTTAATTTTATGAGTTTCGGACGCGTTTCTACAGCACATGATTGTGATATCGTCGTTAGATGATTTATAACCAGGAATCGATGATTCATTAAACGAAACAAGTGCCTTTATAGGCAAACTGTCTCACTGAGATTATATATTTGATCGAGTTTCAAATCATTTGCTTGAATATATTTCTCAAATTCAATCTGGAATTTAGAGCGGAGTCAAAATATTTGAATTGAAAGCTCATGGATATCATGACGTTTCTTAATTCTGGGTAACCATCCAGAAAATGCATTAAAGTCGTTTTTTAGTCAAATGAATCATAAAATAATTTGCTTTATTTGAAATTAGAGTCTGTAATTGTCATTCCTCCTGTTTGTTTTTTTATTAAACCATTTAAGCTTAGCTGTATCTAAATCATCACATATGATATTTTCGTACTTTTCCGAGTTGAAGAACCTGTATTACTATCACAATCGTTTGTAAACTCCACCAACTTTCTCTTTTGCTTAATTATATCAAGAAATGTTTGAGAACCAAATCCGCATTCTTCCGAAAGTTTAGATGTGCATTTACCATTTTAACTAATTTTAATTAACTGAAGTTTTGTATTTCACAACCAGTACAACTCTTTTGCTATTGTTGATTTAAAACAATTCAGATTCGATAAAATTTGAATTTAAGAGTTTATCTCGTGAAAAATTATGAATAAATGTAATTAAAATATTCTTACTAATATTTTAAAAGCAACTTACAAAAATAAACATTATAAAAATTAATATCAATTTAAATGACATTAAAATTTATTCCGTTCAATGTAAATTAGCTTCTATCATTCTGCGACACTAATTAATAAAGCAATTTTTACACAGACATTTTGCATAATTTTCAACCATGTTTTAGAATATTTTTTAATGATAATACGAAAATAAATAAAGTATAAATCAGCAGAAAATAAGAAAATACATTTAAATATAATCACAAAAACAAACCTTTGCCAAAGGAACACAGCCTTTTGCTCTGGCAGTCAAACTTGATTTAATGAAATGAGACTCATCCTAAATTAAAACACTAATAAACCTTTCTTAACGATCTTTATTGATTCTACCATAATAATGACTTTGAAATTAAATTTCATTAAATCAGACGACAATCTCGACACCAAATCGTAACTGATTAACACAACAGAATTGGTGTTGAGTGACTGAGACAAATCACCGTTAGATAAATCCTTTTTGGTAGAGATAACGTGTATCACAAGCGGCTCGGAAATCCATTTCCTGATTTGATCGCGCCAAGCCATCTTGACGGAGCTTGGACTGATTACAAGCAGTGGCCACTCGTTTCGGTAGAATGAAGCAGCTCCGAGAGACTGTATCGTCTTTCCGAGACCCATATCATCTGCTAATAAACATCGACCATTGCGTCCAATCATAAACCTGTCTCAGATAACAGCCATAGTAACACACTCATCTCTTTAGCAAAACAATTTATCACTTGACGCCTTTCACTTGAAATGGAAATAGAAATTCACGGATTTTAGAGTCGACTTTTTGAAAATCGTTCTCTGAAACTAACCATGACGGATCGCGCGGCGGTGGTAGACCGTTTATTGAGTTATGAAACACCTTATTAAATTGAAATAAGAATTATTGAAATCTGAAGGTATTATTAGATACAGTTTGGAATCACCACAATTCCGACAAAAAAGAATTTATGTTAATTTCACTTCAAATTTAAATTGCTTTTTCATCACCATGGTTATTTTCACCAATAATTATCAATTCGTTTTCTTTCGAATAGATTCGATAAACGTTGTATTCACTCATTTTTATCTGACTGATTAGAAAGGTTATAAAAATTTGGGAAAGCCAAGATTATGATTTTTAAATTTCTTTTTTTCCGTATTTGTGAAAATTGAAATATAAATAATTAATAAGTGTTAATATAATGATAACTAAAATAATGTAATTTCAACAATTATCACATCATATGTGTGTATGTAAAGTATTAAAATTTTTTCAGGTTAATAATGATTGACAAATCATATTTGGTCATATTTGTATTTAGAAATGAAATTCGCAGTTAGAAATCTCTAAAGGTAAAAATAAATAATCAAAAGTATATCAACCAATGATATTTAAAAATAAAGTCATCAATTATCGACTTCACCCAAGAAATTTGCATTTAGATTCAAATATGACATTTAACTTAAAAGAAATTATAATGGAACTCTCCAACATTTGAATATTTCTAACAAGTCTAATAATGATCATTCGATGTAAATAAAATTTTTAATCAGTAATTTTATAGGAACATTTTAGGCGACTTAGAAAAGACTAAAACGTGTATTGAAAAAAAAATCCATAACTAAAAAATGTCACGTTAATTTAATATAAAAAGAATGTGACGTTTAATGTATTAACCCACAGTTCGGAAAAATAAGCTTTGAGAAAGCTGTCAGTCACAAAAGCCCCTGATTAATGAAGGTAACAAGGAAAAATTAAAAATATTAATAAATTTTAAATTATAATGTAAATTTAATTAATTATTATTTTAAAGTCTTACTTTTATTATACTTACACATGTTATCATTTGGTTATAAACTTTTTGCACTTAGTTAAAACCAGATGCTTATAATTCCATAAGTGATAACACGAAATTGATATAAATACATAATTCATCTAAGCATATATTATTTTATAATTAAATTGAAAAAAATTAACTCAAAGGAAAAAGGAAATTATTACAATATGATAATTTTGAATATTTTATCATCTAAAAAAAACTTTTTTACAAATGAATATAACGTTTTATTAAAGAGGTAGAGAAAAATCAATATTAGAATTTGTATGCAACCAACCATTGTGATGCACTCTTTCAGGAATGAAATGGTAAAACATATCATAGATTATATTCAAGGAAGTCTGTGTTGGTTGGTTTTTCTACATAGTAAAGGTTTTTCTTTAGGAGGGAAGAAACTGTCAATTAAATAAGTGGAAAGGTCTGTTTTCATAATTGATTCTGGTTCTTTAAAGTACAAAGAATATTGCTAAGGCAAGTTTATTCTTTACATAAGAGCAATAATCAACAAATAATTACAATGAGCAAGCAAACAAAAACAAAACATCTCTGATTACAGCCCATGGACATTTTTGGATGAAAGCCTCTACATCACTCCAGCTGATAACAAACAGTCAGCATCAATTATGGAGACAGAGTTATCGACTTAATTAGCTGAAGGCCTCCTTCCTCCTAAAGAAGATCCTTTCCTCTGGTCGAAATCAAATCAACACAGGCTTCCTAAAATGGCATCTATGGCGCGTGTTTACCTTGCTACCCTTCTTACAAGCGTTCCATCAGAAAGAGTCTTCAGTAAAGATGGAGACATTATCACTGATCATCGATCTCAACCTTTTCTAGAAAATGCAGAAAAACTAATCTTTTTAAAATTTAATACACCTTATCCCCCGATTTACACGGTACTTGTTTTACACGTTTTCGCTTTTACACGGTTTACTCGAATCTAGCACATAATTCGAAGAAAGCGTGGGTTACTGCTGCAATGTTTACTGAAGGGTTTCATGAATGTTTTATCCCAGATGCCAATTTTTATTTTCGATTTAAACGTTTTTCTCAGGAACGTATCTACCGTGTAAATCGGTAAATATCGTGTAAATACATTTGCTTGATTGCTGAACTGGCAAAATATAATTAAGACCGGTGCTCCTTTTAAACTTATCAAGTTATTTTTATGCAATGCGTTTCTTACCATCATTATATTTAGTATGTCGTATTGTATTTAATCATCGTTCGGTTTCGTTTTGTTCAACTTTTCATCATCCAAATTCTCCAGGTCTTTAAAACAATTTTCAATGTATTTCCTATTTACAGGAATCCAGTGCTGAAATAACAGAATGTTCTACAGATCTCAAATTGAAATTTGATAGAAAAACAGTTTTAACAATCAAATAGATTAAATATTGATTTATAAAAAGTAAAAAATCTTAACTTTTGCATCAGACATTTTGATTAATCATCACATTTATGACCATTTGTCCTATCTAAATGCCTACATAGCATATCCAAAGAAAATGAGTGTAGAATACAACCTTTTTTCGGGATAATACGGCAATTAATTTAAATTGTTTCAAACATTTTATTTTTTAAATACTTTTCTATCAAAATTGTTTAAAAGAAAAATATTTACAATCATAAATTTTATTTAATTGTTCGACCGATTGAATAATTGAAAACAATATTTGTCCTCTGCATAGATCAGATATTTTATCCTTAGAATATGAAGATAAAGGGATTTTCATAAAAGGTATTTAATTATAGGAGTTCAGTGTCCGAAAATCAGGGAAAGTTCTACAGATCTCAAATTCAAATTTGATAGAAACAACAGTTTTAACAATAAAATAGATTAAATATTAAATTATAATTATTAAATACGTAACTTTGCATGAGACATCTTGATTAATCACAACATTTATAATCATTAGTCATATCTAAATGACTACATTACATATCCAAAGGAGGATTCCCGGATACTTGCCCACAGTACACATTCCTATAATTGAAATTTATGTGTTATGCCGAATAACGTAAAAATTTTCCAAATTCAAGAAATTGGTAAAAATTTTTTTTTTAAATTCAATTATTATGAAAATTTTCAATTTAATATTGAAAAATCTGATTTTAATATTAACAAAATCTGTATTTAATATGAAAATTTCTGAATTTAATATTAAAAAACTGAATTTAATATTAAAAAACTGATTTTATGAATTAGACAAAAAAGTTGCCAAATTCACGAAATAGGTAAATAATTTGTGAATTTACTAACTGGGAAATTTTCTTTTTCATTTAAAATAGATAACTTTTTATTTTAAATTGAGAATTTCTCATAATAAATTGAATTTTTAATATTTAATTTGGGATTTTTCATTATAAATTAAAATTTTTCAAATTAAATTGAATATTTTAACAACCTCTATCTACATATTTTTGTCAATTTCATTAATTTGGCAAAAATTTTCCTAATTTGGAAATTACACAAATTCGACATAACACACAAAAATCAGCTGTGGTCATTTGTTCTGTGAACAAATGTCCCTGGTGGCAAATTTCAAGACAATCATAAACGAGAACGGGTGTATAATAGATGTCATATTTTAGGTAGAATTTGATAATTAATAAAAAAAATAATTTTCTCTCACAATTGATTAATAGAAAATAAAAATCGGAAAATTGTGGTAAAATCAAGCTGTAGGTTATTTAATCATCTAAAGTAACTTTAGTAATGGAAATAGGTAAAGCGCGAATGTCCAATATTCCGAGATTACTCAATGATTTCACTGCGGGTTTCATAATAAATTAACTCGAAAATAAAAATCAAAAACCTGTTTCTTTATAATCAGACAAAGAAACATTCCATGTCCGACTGATAAAGTCTTATTCAAAAAATATAAAATCGCAATTTAAATTTAAATAAAATCATACCGTATGAACTGGATTTAATCGATTTAATCACACCAATCACCTTCTCATTATAATTTACTTTAATTTCAAATCTTTCTCGTGTAAGTAAAATTAATGTAGCCGTTAACTTATTGGATTTTGTTTTTGTAAAATTGTTTGATAACGACATTTAAATTAAACAATTCTAAAAAACAATATTAAAACAAACGTTTTTTAAATAAATTTCTTTTAAGATTTACAAAATAAATTGTTGTATTTCTTTCATGGAGAATTAAAATAAAAAAATGGAATTTTCATGTGAATTATTTAAAAAATATTCGATAGATTCATGACCACTATTAGCGTGTTTTGCATTGTTTTGCATACGTCAAATATTTGTCACTATTTATAGAATAATTTTAAAAAATTCTTTTTTATTTCTAATTGAGATGAATCAGAATTGTTAACGCAAAAAATTAAAAAAAACAGTCTTAAATTATAAACATTACTGATGAAACTAAATTTTATTAATAAATTTAATATAATTACAGAATTGTTTTTAATTATACATTTATGACATGCTGTATACCGTTTATTCAGTACTGCTATTTTTAATTGTGGTATTTAAAACTTAAAAATTCCACTTCACAATATTATAACTGTTCCCGTGATTGGTTGCTATATTCTGATAATAGCTTTGTTTTTGCAGTCCAAAAGTAAAAGTCAATTCTAAAATCAAAATTCGTAAAATTGCTCGAGTATATAAACCAAATTGTTCCATCTGATTTTACGTTATTTACTGCTTTTCTTTTTAAAATGTTTCAAAAGTTCAACCCAAAATATCAAAATAATTTCATTAATAATATTGATATTAACGATTCGTTTCTTTATATTTTAAAGTTATATTTTAAATGCATTCGATTTCCCAAATGTTCTGTCATAAAATTCATGTTTCTGCCCACAAAGTAAATAAAAAGTAATTCTCTAGAACGATCCCTTTAAAAAAACTTAACAATTTTTTTTGCAACGAGTCTAATCCGTTGCCAGTTTCTTCGGTATTGTTGAGTGTTTGGTGTGTTTTATAAAATTGTTGAGTATGATATTTAATTTTATTCAATAAAAGTATTTTATAAAAATCCTTGTTTAAATTAACCCAAAGTTAAATAGAAATATTTACTTTTATTACATTAAAAATATAAAGTATATATAAATAATCAAATAAAGTTAATTAAAGAATATAAATATTTAGCATAAGACAGTGAATGATTTACGAGAAACAAATAAATAAACAAATAATTTTATAAATAAGGAAAATTTAATTTAGGAAGAATGATATAAAAGGAAGATGAAAAGAAAGCAAGAGGCCAAAAAATTATATTTAAGTTTAATCTTAATTATATTTTGAAAGAGAGAGAATTTTGATTAATTAAATCGAAAGAGAGAGAATTTTAATTAATTAAAATAAAAGTACAAAAGGAAACGCCCATTAATTATATTAATTAAAGAAAGTTGGGCTAAACAGCTGTTTTTATTTTTAAAAAAAGAAAAGAGAGTGCTTAAGAAAAGCTTGGAGCTAAACAGCTGTTATTTTAAAGAAAGAAGAGTGCTTAGAAGTAGATTTAGATATCTGCTATTGATTTAAAGAGTAAAAATTAACTATTGGAGAAACACCAAAACCATCTGCCTTGAAATTGAAATGTGAAAGAATAAAATTTGAATAATTGAAGAACACTTAATAATCGAAAAAATAGCACCTGCTTGAGGATATATAATTACTCAAGTTATTGGGAAGAATCAGAGAAAAAAGAGAGACTATCACGAGAATAAAGTCAAGGTGCAAACTATATAATTACATATTTCAATAAAGATATTTTTATATACCTTTTTATCAAAATAATCTGGGAAAGAGAATTCTCTTCTCGGTATTATCTCAAAATCTAAAATCTTAGCATAAGGCTTAAGTTATTTTTAAATACTTTGTAAAGTGTGTAAAGTGTGATTATTAAATAAACGTTGCAATATTAATAATCTTATTCTTTTATTTTTATTTTTGCTATAATCACCCAATATCCCAACAAAATTTAATAAAAGAACACAATGATTTTTGTTCTATAAAAATATATTTTAATATTTACAATTTAGTTACAAAGTAAAAGTGAAAAATAATATTTTATTTGGCCCCGGCCGATTTTATATTGGAGAACCGAGAGCCTTAACGACAACTTGGATTTTTGATATTTTTATTTAAAATTGTACTGTTCCAGCACAAAGTATATAATAATGTTGTTGAGTAATGTAAATATTGTTTAAAATAAAATAAATAGATTAAAAATAATAGAACATTTCTATTATTATTTATTTTATTAAATATTATGTATTATTTATATTTTATTAATTGGATATAGGATTTAATTCCTATAATAAAATTAAATTGATTTATAAATTGATGAAATAAAAAGTTAAATTGTTAGTCGTTCGAAATATATTTTTAGTATTATTCTTGGATTTTTATTTTAAAAAGTGAAGACACTTTCGGTTTTTCACAATTGGTGCCAGAAGAAAAAAAAGAAAGAAGAAGATTATGTCTCCATTAAGAAAGAAAAGTTATTCAAAAAGAAATTTCAATCAGTTAATCCAGGAATTATTATCCACATATCAAGATCAACAAGATAATTTATCGCAGTTAAACGTAAAATACAATTTTCTATTAAACGCTATGGAGAGACTGCTTTTCGACGTACAAAAAAATATTGAATACTCTTTATTGGCATTGGGAATTTCTAAAACTATAAATAAAGTGAAGCATAACAAGATTAATCAAATAAATCAGCTTAATTCTTTTTCTCAGGTATCAATACCGAAAATTGGTACACTTATACCTAACTGAATTTTTTTGGGTGGACTCACATAAAAAAAACTGAGGACGAATTAAAAATTTTCTTTTCGAGTAATGGTCCAATTAAATACGCAAATATAATAAATGATCGTACGGGATTATCGAAAAGAAGCTATGGATTTGTGACTTTTGAAAATGAAGAAATTTCCGAAAATCTCACCAAGAATGAATCTGAAACATTGATCTTTAAAGAGAGAAAATTGAACATTAAACAAGCTGTAAGAAAGAAACATTTATATCCTCGACAAGAAATTTCTGGAACAGTTTCATAAAATGGACCAGTTCCATATGCTTTGCAAAATGGATCAACTTTATGTCAGGTTCCTGTGCAACATTATTCAGCTTTAACAGTGATGTCTCCACAATATGCAACTATGATGTTACCTCAATCGACCACAACGATGTATTTACCGCAACCTCAGTACGTTCATCAAATTCCTGCCGCCGTAATTCCTAACCATAATTATGCACAACAAGTGGCATCTCTACAAACTAGACCGAAGTATACTGATTCGTCCACTGTAACACCATGTGTTACATTAGCTGGATTAACAGCAGCTCCTCAATCTCCTTTACAATCTTCTAGTAATAATAGTTCCAATACGACTGCTCAAACATTAAAGGGGGTGGCTACTACAAAATCCCAGAATCTTTCTCCTCCTAATGTAACACCTACCACAACACATTTGTTGAGTCCAATGACCACAGGACACACAATTTTACATATTCCTCAAAATGACGTTAAAATTTTTAACAAAACATTTCAGAACAAGACAGTACAGACTACTTCGACTGAAAGCTTATCATCCAGAACCCACAAGGACAATGACACACAACACGAAGAAATTAAAGAAAATCATGTTCATAGCCAAACAAATCTTCATATTTTAAATCAAGAGACGGCTTTCACCACAGACATCAGCAGTTGCATAAAACACGATTATCAAAAGGAATATCATCCATTTATAAAAAAACAAAATCAAGTTAACAACATCACTTCCGTATGTCAAATTAAGAACATCAACAAATTGTTAACTGAGGAAATGAATGAAACATTTACAAATACTTTCTCTGACTTTGGAGCTTTAGTCAGAGATAACATAGCTGGCAGATTCAACGGACCATACAACATTGTGAAAAATCAAAAAAATCTTTCCTTTTGATCATAAATGGCATCGAAACAATTGTAAACCAGAAACGAATCAGATTTTGTGCAAAAAAACTATTTGATGAAATTTATTTCACACATTTAAATAATGAATTCTGTAACAAAATCAAATCAAGATTCGAACATAATTTTCAAAGTGTTTGAAACAACGTAACGCTCCACTTACAAAAGGGGGGCTTGTGTAGTGACCTACTCTTGTATATAGGATTTAATCCCTATAATAAAATTAAATTGATTTATAAATTGATGAAATAAAAAGTTAAATTGTTAGTCGTTCGAAATATATTTTTAGTATTATTCTTGGATTTTTATTTTAAAAAGTGAAGACACTTTCGGTTTTTCACACTGCTCAATAAAAAATCTATTATAATAAGTAAAATTCTTACATAAATTTCCCTGTATTTATCCTATATAATTATTATTGTATAAATTATTTATATTTAAATAAATTTTATTAGAAATCTATCGTTCTATTTGTTAAAAGAATTAAATTAAATAATGTTTCTCTACGATAATTAAAAGTTGAATACACATTTAAAATCCGTGTTCATTACAACAAATCCTTATTTGAATTCTACACTAAAGACCTTTTCTTTCTAGGAAAACCACCTAGGAGGGCGAACCAGATAAAAAATATTTTTGTTTGGTTTCCGAAAGATTTTATATCTCCTCATTGGAGCCCCAACAATATAATGATTTTTATTATCAAAAATAATTACTCAATAAACTGTTATATTGGACCCTTTTCAGTTCAATTATTTGATTGCTCTTTTCTTGAATTTAATCGTTCTTTAAATACGATTTTTTTATGCGGCGTTTGGAACTACGTCTAAGTTAGATTCGAGTTTCCGTTATTTATTTATGCGACGTTGAAATGACGTCTAAACTAGTTTTGAGTTCCGTTGTTTATTTATGCGACGTTGGAATGACGTCTAATTTATATCTAATAATCTTGACTTTCTTGGACATTTAAAATAAACTTTTCTTAGGTCTTGAACTTAAAATCGGAATCTTCTTAATTAATAATGACCTTTTATATTCTATTCTTTAATTACTTTCTCTTTTTAAATTAGTTTTATTTATTATCTTTATTCTTTTATTTATTATTTCTTCTAATAATCTAACTTTGCTTTTCTTTTATTTATCTAAACTTTCTTATTTTCTTTATTTATTCATATAGAAAATATAATTTAATATTTAAAAATATAAACTCTTCCGATTTATACTTTATTTATTTTTCTAATTAAAACAAATATTAAATACAATAATATAGTTTTAAAATATTCCCTCAACAGTATGACATTTATGTTCGTGTGTCATTTTAATATCGAAAAAACCCAAAATAATCGAAATTCGATAATCTCTGCAATGACAACGGGACCGATATTATTTTAAAAAAACATTAAATTTTTCATACCAGTGGTGTTTCCATTTCATGGCTAGGCTATATTCCTGAAGTTGGCAAACTCAAAAAATAATTTGATCAAATTGAAAATGTACGTGAAATATTTCAAAATATTTTTTTTGAAAATTTTAGCAAAATAACTATTGAACATGTTTTATAAAATAAATGTTTTATAATATAAAATTTGAGTTGTCACTAAAACTGAAGTAATTCGTGAGGATATTTGCAGCCTGTTTATCAACTTGTCCTATCTGGAATTTCATCTTTAGTGGAAGAAGTTCTAACTTTGCCTTTATAGCTTCCTCTAAATCATCGAGAAATAAATCTTTATGAATTAATTCGATATAATAAAAATGACCTGGAGACCTGGTAAATGAATAAATCAACTCATTTATTAAGTATAATTTACAACAATTTGGACACAAAGTACTTGAATATACAAAACCGAAAAACACTGAATTATAACTACGACGGAATAATTGAAAATTGTTCGCGATATAAAATTTTAGATGTTAATATTTGTTGTTGTTTAACAATAGTTGTCGATCGACAGTTGTTGATGATTAAAAATTGTTGATTTTTTTGAAAATCGTTGTTCATTGAAGATTTGGAATGATTGAATGTTTTTGAAGTATGAACATAATGGCACAGCACTTCAATATGGTCTGGGATTTGAGTTTTTATTTGTATAGTTCAGTTCCTGCAAAATAAATATCATTAAGAAATTTTTTATATATATTGAAATAAAATATACTTAACATCATTGTAAAAATAATACGGCAAGTTTTTTGTAATATTTTGAGATAAACACACTATATTTTTCACTAAAAAATGCACTAAAATAAACACGAAAAAATGAGAATCCAAAAATTTAAAATAAATTAAAAAATAAACATGAATATTGTATATATAATTATTACTTATTAAAAAAATAAAAATTCTATATTCGATTTTGTAATTATAAAAATACTATTGCACTACTGAAAAAAATCAAGCATTTATTTAATAAACAAATCAATTCGTTCTAAATATAAATCAGATGAACAAAATTATTTTACATCATTTCTATTTCGATCGATTTATTTAAAAAATTTACTCCGTTGTTTTAATTTTTTGGCATAAACAATATAATTTAAATTTATTTCAAGTGCAATGTTATTTGAAGCTAAATTAAGTAAGGCTGACGCATTCAAGAAACTGATCGAATGCGTAAAGGATCTTGTGCAAGAGGCCGTGCTTGATTGCTCTATCAACGGCATCGAGATGCAGGCAATGGACAATTCGCACGTGAGTCTCGTTTCTTTTTGGATTAAGAAGCAAGGATTTGTGAACTACAAGCACACGAGAGACATTTCCATAGGATTGAGTCTCGTTAGGTTCGTTTAATCACTGTACCGGAACGACTTTTTTATTCCCACCATTCAAACTAAATATACATTATAAAAACTTGTTTTAATCGATGCATTTTTGTTTTAATGAGAAAAAAATATGTGCCGAATTCGTGGATTAGAAAATTTTTTTTAAAAATTTTTAATTCAAATATGAAATTGATATTAACATTTAATATGGAAAAAGTATCAATTTAATATGAAAGCTTCAAAAATACACATTTGCAATTCAGGTTGCCACCAAGGAAGAAGTTTTAATAGCTATGAATAAAAATTTTACATTTGGAGTCTATTTTTCATAATTACGATTGTTTTCAAGTTTAATTTATATTTTTCATGTTACATTTATTATTTTTCATAATAAATTGGTATTTTGTCATATTAAATACATCTTTCATTTTTAATTGAGAAATGTTCATATTAAAATTATATTGGGTTAACCAAAAAGTCATTGCGTTTTTTACTAAAATATTTATTATCAAAAAATGACATAGATGCACAAATATTTTTACACGATATACTGTCCATTATTTTCAATCACTTTCTTCCACCTTTCCGGTAGCTTCATTATTCCTGATTCATAAAAACCTTTGCCTTTGTCAGCAAAAAAGTCCTTTAGGAACGATTTGATCTCATCATCACTGGCGAATGTTTTTCTGTTTAAGGAATTCTGCAGTGATCTAAATAAGTGAACATCCGATGGGGCCAAGTCTGGAGAATACGGTGGGTGCGGCAAAACCTCCCAACCCAGTGNTAAGAGTTTCTGGCGAGTGGTCAAACTTGTATGCGGTCTTGCGTTATCATGCTGAATTACAACTCCTTTTCGATTTGCCAATTCAGGACGTTCCTGTTGAATTGAATGAGCCAATTTCTCCAGCTGACCACAATATCTGTCTGAATTGATGGATTCATTCCTCGGAAGGAGTTGAAAAAACAATTCTTTTAAAATCCCACTAGACGGAAAGCATAACCTTCTTTTGGAATCGTTTTGGCAGGCTCACCACGTTTTGTCCATGATCGTCGGCGTTCCATATTATTGCAAATAATCCATTTTTTGTCACCCGTAATCAAGCGCTTCAAAAATGGATCACTTTGTTCTCGCTTCAAAAGGGAATCGCAAATGTCTATACGTTTCACCAAATGAATTTCTTTCAGTTCATGTGGTAACCACATATCGAGTTTACTGACGAATCCAAGTTTCTTTAAATGACTTCCAACACTTGATTTTGATATTTCCAGAGTCTCTGTAACTTCTCTTGTCGTTATATGTGGATTAGATTTGATCAGTGCTGTTATTTTGTCGCCATCAACTTCAACTGGTCGACCGGAGCGTGGTTCATCTTTCAGATGAAATTTTTCAGAACGAAATTTAGAAAAGCAGTATTGACACTGTCGAAGTTTTAAGGAGTCACTACCATATACAAAACATATCTTCTTATGAGCTTGCACAGCGGCTTTCCCTTTGCGAAAATAATGCAACAAAACATGACGAATATGCTCATTTTGATTTTCCATTTCGAATTGACGGTAAAGTAATAAATTAAAACAAAATCAATTAATATTTTGTATAAACATAGTCTGAAAATTAAGGTTTCAGAATATATAATTGAATTTAACTTTTATCACATCGTTTTATATTTTCAAGCTTTTTATTAGGACGTACTCAAAAACGCAATGACTTTTTGGCCAACCCAATACATTTATTCGGCAATTACACAAATTCGTCATATATATGAATTGGGTTGGCAACTAAGTAATTTCCGATTTGTTCAATGAAATAAAAGACTTTTTTTAACTTGGAATGAACTTTAATCTATGATATATTTTCCATTTTGTTTGATGACGTTTTGCAATCTCTCTGACAACTTGCAAATTACACTCTCGTAGAAAGTATGATCTTTTTCGGCTGAAAACTGAGTTAAGTGAGATTGTTTAGCGTCATCATAATTGAACGTTTTATCACGAAAGAAGTTGTACACAAATCGAAATAAATGGTAATCCGACGGCACAAGATCAGGGCTATATGGTTGGTGCAACATCAATTCCCAACCAATATTCATCAATTTTGGCCAAGTGGCCAAAACTGTGAGGCCTAACATTATTTTGGTGGTGACTTACATCTTTCCGATTGACCAATTCTGATCGCTTTGCCTTGACAGCTGCATTCAATTTGCCCAGTTACCGACAGTAGACTTCTAAATTAATTGTTTGGTTCCTTGGAAGCAGCTAAAAATACACCGGACCTTTCCAATCCCACCAAATATACAGCAAAATCTTCTTTTGACGAAAATTTACTTTTGAAGTGTTTTTCGATGACTCATTAGGCTTGTACCATGATCGTTTTCTATTGACTTTGCTGTATACAATCCAATTTTTGTCTCCAGTGATGACTTGTTTTAAAAAAAGAATAGAATTGATTGTGTCTAAGCAATGAATCGCAAGTTTTGATGCGATTTTTCAGACGAACGTCTTTCAAATCATACGGAAGCCAAATATCCAGCTTCTTAACAAAACCGGCATCGGTAATTATTTAGTTGCCAACCCATTATTTCCATTATTCTTGGAATAAGATAATTTGAGTTTGTCACTCTTCTCGTTCATTTTTATCAAGAACTAATGAAAACTAAAAGATTTAGGCATAGTTTCATATTAGTTATTTTTTGATTCGGGAATATGATAGTCGTTCCATCACGTCTCTTGAATAAATGATTGAATCGTTTCACAGTTTGTCGAAAGTGCTCAAATGTGCCCAAATAAATGATTCGATCACTCTGAAAGTCGATAATGATTGTGAAATTCTGACGTTATTATTCGAATCTCCTGGTGTGATTTATTTTCTTAAATTATTTTCGAAATGACTTCCATATTCCCTCTAGTCTTAAAATAATAAATACAGTAGAAATCCATCTTTGGAGTGGATTCCAAGTTCATGGTTCCGTTTTATCCCACAACAGGATTAAGTTAATATTCATAAAAAATATATCTTATGAATTTTCATTAATCGTATAGTATATAGATTCCCTATAAAATAACAATAGGATAATAATTGTAACTAAATGTTAGAAATAATGAAATGTTTTTAATAAAACAACAAGAACACTATTTTAAAATATATTTGATGATAGCATATTTTGATGGTTTTACCGTCAAATCTATTTTATCGCCTTTATGAATTGTTATATAATCAGTTGCATCAAATTAATCGAATATTCTTAATAACTTGGTTAAAAGTGCCGTTTCAACATTGAAATGTCTTTTGTACACATGAAAAATTTTGAGACGACAATATAACATTTAGAATTTGTAATTAATTAATTTCTTTATTGAAAACAGCAAAAATATACATTTAAATAAGACAAGTTAATTATTTCAATTTTATTTTTAACATTATTTTATTCGCAACATTTAAAAATGATTACTTTTATGGAATGTTCCTCACAAATATATTAGACATATAGCAAAGCAATCTTGTAACTTGACTTGTTTTGCTAGGGCGCATGCGGCATCGACGCCGAACTATTGGTTTGGCGTTTTACAAGATTAGTAACCAAAAACTCTGTCAATTGTTGCATTTGTATCCTTTGTAGTACTTCGATATTTAATTTGAGCAACTACTTACTCAATATTTTTTATTAATTTAAACTTTTATCAAAAGTTAGGATAGTCTAAGTATTAGACATAATGTTTTATTAGTTTTGTAAGTATTAGACGTAAAGTATTATTAATAATTACCACATTTTAATATTTTTTTTCAAAAAAATATAAAATTGTAAGTTCATAAATATATTTATACAGCAACATAACTATTTTTATACTATTTGTTTAAATAATATTGAATTAGAGTAAGATAATTTGTAAGAGTAATGTAATAGAGTAAGATAATCTTTCTTCACATTCATTTTCTGAGGAACAATTTGAAAATATGAAACATGTGCTGAAACGGAAAATGCATTTATTTAGGTAATATTATTTTTTGACTGAAGGAATATGGATGTCGTTCCTCATTTTCTTCGTATTGCTTTTGGAAAATAATTTAATAAGTTTGCATAATCAAAAAATAAATTTTAAATTACTTTAATTATAAAAATTAAAATATTTTTTCTAAATTTCTGATTCAATTTATGTGGAATCAAAATGAAAAAGTTATAAAATTATTACAAATATCGTTCTATTCCAAAATAAAAAATTAGTAACTACACCTGTTTCCATTTTAATGCGGTAAGTTTACATTTAAGTAAGTAATCTATATTATAAAGTTATAAATGCAAAACAAATAAGCAACACTAATCAAAATTGATAGATTTTACATTATATTAGGGTATTTACAGTCAGATGCAAAAGTTTGAATGCTTGTTGTTAAATTGTCTTTTGCACCCAACTGCAATTATGTTGACAAAAGCACACCAAAATACAAAGATTTTATTAGAACATTTTAACAAGAAACAAATTTATCAAAACTTGTCATAACTGGCACACAAACCACGAAAAACCAGTGTATATTTAGTATTTAGTGTGTTTACCCGTTGTTGAGAACAGAACGAATTGGGTCAGGCATCGAACGGCATAATTTTTTTACAATAGTCTGGTGACACTTTTTGAGTCCAAACAGTTTCCACTGCTTTGATCATGTCCTGCAGGGAATTTGGGTACATGGCAACAACCTGTTTCTTCACAAAAAGCAGTATAGAAACAAGCGTTCACAAACTTTTGCACCTGACTGTATATTTTGAAAGGGCACTTTTATATAAAAAGTGTAGAAGAAATAAGCATACCCACAAACACATACACACAAGAAACACAATCACACAAACATTAAAATACACAACAAAAACACTTCTTTTTTACATTTAATAATGGTACTTAACGTTAAAATAGGGAAATTGGACACTGATAATAGAGCATGCACAGCCTTTGCATGATTACTACACCTGGCGTTGGAGGCGGAATATGGGTCGAGTGGACAGACCAATCATATTATCACCCAATAAAGTTTCGATCAAATATCGCTCTGTATCGTCACCATGGAAATCACATGGACTTCGTTGGCGACCAGATATGATAAAGAAAAATAAGAATGAGGCATGACTGGATACGATGTAGATATGTTGCAAGAAGGCGATCTTTCCGAATGTCTGAATTCGATTCACTTATTGTATTTTCCGACTACGGCTGGTAATTCCGAGATCTCGGAATGGTGGACAATATTTCTATCCCAAAATCTCGGGATTAAAATGCTAGGGATACCGGGGTTTCAGGAAAATTTATGTCCATAGAGATAAAAAATTGCAAAAGTTTGATTACTTTTTAAATTATAATTTTTACTTTTTGGTAACAAAATCCACTATTAATCAGTTATAACTGATTAATATGCAATTTTTTTTCAAAAAGTCAAAAATAAAATTGATCACTTTTAAATTTTATTTTTGACTTTTTAGAAATAAATTCCCCTATTAATCAGTTATAAATCTTTTTTATTTAATAATTTTTTATAAATTAATCTATAAAGAAACAAATTTTTTTTCTTAATGTATCATTGAATCAATGAAATTGATAATTTAAATTTTATACAAATATTTTTCATCTATATTTAACAAGTAATTCTAAAATAATTTTTTGATATTATTTAAATCTTTTTTTAGAAGAATCTAATTATTTTCATAATATATCCATTGTTATTTAAATCTGTAAGTCCATTTCATTATTCCTTTTATTAATTATTACTCTAGTTTCATTTTGTTTACCTTAAAAATTATTTATCACAGTAAATTAAATAATTAAAAAAACTTAAATAACAATTTAAAATTTAATTAAATAAAAAGAAAAATAAAAGAAAATAAATTAAATAATTAAAAAAAATTAAATAACAATTAAAAATTAAATTAAATAAAAAGAAAAATTTTAAATAATTTTTCAATTTCAATAATTTTAAAATGAAAATTGTTCACCTCAATGCCTATCCAAAGGAAAAGATCATCAGCAAAGACATCATCAATACTGAAATAAATCAGACAATTCCGCAGATTTCGATTGAAGAGAGATTGAAAGAAGCCCTCTTGATGTCACTGAAGCCGAAAACGACGATTATAGAAACTGATTTGATAAGTCTCATTGATAAGGAGCTTATCATCACAGAAGAAGTTGGGAAAAGGGGATATTTTATGGACTTGGTCTATAATTATCTTCTCACTGTTCTGTCGACTTCCGTTGAAGTCGAACGTGTCTTTTCCTCTGTGGGATATTTCTGTACGAGAATGCACTATAGTCTAAATGATAAGACATTGGACAAACTTTGTTTCTTCCTTTATCATTTTAAATCTTTGTAAATTATGTTATGATACCAGCAAGTACAAAATATGTTTATATTGTGTTGCGTTTCCTGTAAATGTTTGTAAATTAAATGTTTTGTTGAATAAATGTTATTCATTTAATTTATGATGTTGTGTTTATAATAAATGTTTTTAATTAAATTTATTACTAATTAAGTGTTATTTATCTTAACAATAAAGGGCAGTTTGATTAGAGTGTGTCCAATAGTTTAAACTGCTATACGAAATGAAAATCAAGTATAAATATATCAATCCCGGGAAATCCCGGGATCCCAGTATTACAAAAAATAAAATCACGAAATTCCGAGATTGTAAAATTGACTGGGATTTCCAGCCCTAGTTTCGACTTGATTCTTTCAACTTCTGATAAATTACTTGAATTATGAGAATTTACAACTAATTCTGCAGACCACATATTTGAATTCTTATCAAAAGACCATAAAATTGCACCACAATCACATACTTGAGCAACTTAAATCGACGGATCTGTCTGAGGCACATAAACAAAAGTCCAAACACGTCTACTAATTATGGTTCTCAACATTGCATGATTCACCGAGTTCGAAGCGGGAGACGCCGTATTAATATCATTATCCGATTTCATTAAACCATCCCGTAACGCAATTGACTATCGATTCTTTCACTGAATTTTAATCCTGGTAACATATCTGACTGAGAGTTTATTAATCGAAGGACATTCGAAAGATGGTTTAAATGTGATTCTATTGACTCTATATTGATTTGACTAGGTGTCGAGAATATGTACATGTTTTAAAAATAAAGGAGATAAGTAACCCTCGTCACTGATTTGGTCATTTGATAACCATTGAAAAATATCTCCGGTTTTTGATGAAGGATGATTACAAAAAATTTCTATTGTCATTTCAAAATAAAAAATCGTTGATTTTCAAAATTTTATTTCTTCAAACAAATATATAAAAATTTGCAATCAAATTCCAAAAAAATTGACAAATTTCTTTTCTCAACGGAGTTTTAAATGGAATTATTTGTGTGCCGGGAATCAATTTACCGATTTTTGAATATTCTTCCTTTCTCGATGGAACACTGTTGAAACCCATCTGAATAGTTTTAATTAAATATACACAAAACGTATTATTTAAACAAAACTCGAAGACAATATTTTATTTTACACCTGTTCTCTTTTGTAAATGTCACTGAAGCATTTGGTTATATTCCTGTAAAGAACGTCATATTTAATAATTGAATAAAAATAACCTCACCAATCAAAATTGATTTGACAGGCATATGGCTCGGACCAAGTGACTATGTTTAAAATATATGTAAATAAGTAGGTTAAAAAAAAGTGGCATGCAAACTCAATACAAACATACTAGACACACACACAAGAACCATACATACCAACAAACACACCTTATTTATAAGCATTATTATATGTCCATAATCATTATTATATTAGGTGTACAAGTATGAAATGCGGATTTCAGAAAACGGATTGTGCACAATGCAAAAAGTAGGTCAATGGTTAGGCAATGATGTCATAATATTGAGTAATTATGTAGTGCCTCAT
>MQRK01202520.1:780-21403 GCA_001938485.1 Girardia tigrina
TATAACCCGCACTTAAATAAAGTCAGTTTAATTTCTACCTATTAATGTACTATTAATGTACTTTTAATATAATTACATTGTAATAATAATTTAAATAAAATCTAATAGTTTTGAAAATGAAAGTTGGAATGAAGTCACACCTGAGTGTGTAAAAAATGGCTTCAAGAGATCAAAGCTTCATGTTTATAGCATTAATAATGCTAGTCAAACAAATGAAGATAATAGTGACAATGATTATGACGATACAGATTCCGACAATTGTGATGATAAAGAATTAGTTTCAATTCTTACGCCGTATAGTGATATTCTAGAAGCATTTAATTTTGAGTCTGACGAAAATTTTGATGGCTTTGAATAAATTTCATGTATTTCACGGTTTTTCAAGCATAATTTTTAGAATAATATTATCATGTATTAAAGTAAAAATTTCATGTATTACCCGCACCTATCGTATAACCCGAATCCTCGAATTTTCGGGAAAACTTACTTTTTTTCGTATAACCCGAGGGTTATACACAAGAAATTAGGGTAACTATTTTTCAAACAAATTTATGAGGAATGATGTTTTTCTAATTTTGCACAAACCAGATATCAAAATTGCTAAATATAAATATCAATATATAAATTTTAATTAAATTATAAATATTTATACGTTATTTATTACGAATTTTAATATTATTAAGTTGCGACTTTATTATCCATTTATATAAAATTAAACTCCCAATATTTTTACTACTATTGCACATTAGTCCATGCTTATGATCCATTAATTCTGATTGTGTTTTATTTTGAATATGAGTAACAATTTTTTAAAATGTAAATAAAGGTTTTTTATTCTGGGGATTAAAAATCCATTAATGCCTGGTGAGAATCTCTGAATTAAAACAGCATGAGATTCTCGTCAACGGTAAATTTAATTAAAACCTCGGTTATCTCGAAACTCGGATATCTCGAATTTTTTTCGTTCCCCATCGAATTAGAGGTATCCGAGTTCTACTGTAATGCGAATTGAACCCTCTTAATTTTATTTTAGCTTATCCATTTGATGAATATGTATAAAATTGGAACAAGATTTATTATCAGGTATTGTTTTGAGATTTCGAAAGCGATGAAGATTGTTATTAATAAAGAAAATATTTTTGGAGATCCTTAATTGATAACAGTTGCCACTGAATTAAAATTCTATTAGAAATAGATAAATTATCAATAAGGAAAAACTTCAATTGAGATTTTCAAATCGACGAAGATTATTTGACCTACAAAGAGTTTGAAAGAGGAATACTAAACAATAATTATAAGAAAATTTGTATTCATAAAATATTTTATAATATTGTAAAATAAACTAATATCTTAAATCTACTATTTATAATAGGGTAACGTGGGGCTAATATGACCACTTTTTCATATTTTTAATGCTCTAATTTTTTAAAGAAGAGAGAGGAAAAGCTGTTGGGGCAGCTAAAGCACCTTCATGTTACGTCAATATTTCTTCAAATAACTTTTATAATTTCTGTGCTCTTTCATGTGCATTTTATCAAAAATATAAGTGGTGGGAATAGCTTCATGGGTGGGGCTATTCCGACCATGACAGACAGTATGAATTTTAACTGTAGGAATATCATCCCAATATGAAAAATAATGAAATCAATGTGATGCAGATGTTTTAGAAGAATTATGAAAATAATATAAACACCCGTAGAATCATATTCAAAAGTAGCAACCGCTGAATATCGACAAAGTGAGGATAATCAATCACAAAAACGGAATAGTGGACAACGTTTTCGAGCTGTTAGTATGGATGCAGCGCGTATTGAAAGAGGTGGTGAAATGTCCAGTTTCATGTGGGAACGAAATAAATGCACTGTTAGAAGTTGATGGAACACACGATGTTGTTGAAACTGCCAAATGGGAAGCGGATTGTAGATTTTTTAAACAGCCAAACACTCCTGTTCTGTCAATATCTCTCCAAATCTTCTTTTATTCGTGTGCGTTTTGCAGTCGATCTTTTCAATGCTGATGCACTATCAGTAGTGACTGCTGGCGTTATAGTCTTTGCAATAGCAGTAAAGATATGGTGTTTCGTTGGAGTTGAGGCACTGTTATTGAGTTCAGTGGGGATAGAACTTACTATTTTCGTTTTTAGACGATTTTCATTCAGAGGGTACAAACTACTACCTCAGAAGCCGGTAATCAAAGTATCTTTATTCTGACGACAGGTCAGTTGCTTGATCAATGATGGAAATACTGCCTTCTCAATGGCTTTGAAGCGTGTTTCCAGGTTCCATTGACTTAAAATGTACTTCCATATTCGCTTCAAAGGCCCAAAGACTCCACATCTAAAGGCTGGAGCGCGTGGGAAGAATTTGGAGGCAGACAGACTAAAACAATCTAAAAGAAAACATTTCTACATAAGCTATAGTACTATTAAGCTTAAGTAAAAACTTACAATACTTCGCATTGCTAAATTGAGGGTTTCATAAGACAGATGGGTAGAATGGCCATCCATAAATAACGCAACAAAAGCATCTCCATGATGTTTGACCTTGTGCTGCACAAACACCTGTAAGAAATTGGAAAATCTATTCACTAGGCCCACTATAAATTTGAAAATCTATTTAAGTTACCTGGAACCCCATTTGTTAAGTTTTCTTCAGTCATCCATCCATTTTTCGAAACTCCCAAATAAGTACCAGCAGGTCCACCAGCTCACCAAGTGTCAAGAAGATGTTTGTCACGATAAACAATAAGTGGCAGGAGAAAAGTACCACCTGCATTACCACACATCAGTAGAGTGTACATGGACTTTCCACCATTAGGATTTTCATAGGTAGTATTTTTACGTCTTTTTTGAAGAAACATTTCTTCAAATTTTGATCGGTGATGAGGCCGGTTTCGTCAAGATTGTAAATTCTTGCGGGTTTGCTATACAGGCCATGTCTTTCATATACATCTTTTACTTTTACAAAAAAATGTTTGATACTTTCCATAGACAGATCCTTGACCCTGGTCGAAGAATACAGATTGGGCTTGCGTTTCCAAATGATATCCTTCCAACCATTTCCGAAAGAACGTACAAAATCAACACCGGGTACATCCTTCCAAAGTACAGTTCTTTTCATTAATTTGCAGTATTCACCAACATTGTTTCGAGTATCCGATCAATTACACGGTCAACTGTATTCTGACAGATAAATGATGAACTTCACAATATCACCTTCTTCTTTTGTTAAAACCGTTTGGTGACCTTGGGTTTTCCTTTCTTCATCAGATTTTAACACATTATTCTGCAACGTTGTCTTCGGAATTCCACGCTTGAGTGCTACGCTTCGTTGAGACATTCCTTCACTTAATTACTTCACAGCATTCTTCAAATCACTCACCGTGTACTTTCTTTCTTTCTTTCGAATGTATTTGCGAACCATTGTTGTCACAAATTGTGAAAAATATTGATTTATCTAAAGCAATAAATCTAGAAAAAATCCGCTTACCTACTTGAAAAACTCCGATGAAATCCGATAATAAACTTTCAATGAACGCCAAAATTAGGAAATTCCAAAAAGGAATTATTAAAACAATGAATTATAACTATCCTATTTTGAAATAGTTTTATTTGTAATTTCGTTTACTATTTCGTTTTACTTATTAAACTTTAGGTGAAGTAAATAGTAAACAATGACTAAAATATCAGTCTTAAATAACAATATATGTACTCTAAAGTATATAGATACTAATGGTTGTCGGAATAGCCCCATTTTGAAACATTAGCTATTTCTTCAAATCTACTGGGATACTTTAATTTTTTATTTTATCAGTTTCATCTACACAGACAATAGTTTATATGTTATAAAAGCCGGGTAAGACAATTTAGTGTTAATTGGTCGTACAACAAGAAGTTTAAATTGGTATTTATTTAGTAATTTTTTTGTAATTTTTTCTTAAAATAAACAATGGGGGAATATTAATTTTTCTAAACACTGAAAAAAATATTCGGAAAATACCCAAAATACACGTGAAGTATTTAATGGCCACAAAAAATTGCAAATAATTCTGATACAGTAGTCTAATTATTCAAATTCAAAAAGTGGTCAGATTAGCCCCAAGTTACACTAAAATAAATAATCGTTATTTATTTATTCATATTATTAAATTGAAATTATCGAGCGTTGCACAAGTTGCATCATCAGAAAAAGTTACCAAAAGCAAGCGTTTGGGACGAAACTATTTTATCAATATATTTTTTATAATTCTTGTACAAAACTACTATTTTATGTATAGAGTTAATAAATATTTTAAAATTAACTGAGTCCTTTTAGTGCATTGATTTTTATTTCATTATTTAAGATCAAAACCAGTAACATATTTATCCTTTTTCCAAAGGCCTAACAATATTGTATCATTAAAGAGATGCAATGCTGAAATATTGAGTATCACAGAATTATGTATATGATTTTTTTAAATTCATTATCTGCATTGTTAATTGATTCAAAAGGGTTTAAATTAAATGTAGTCGTATTGACTGAAACAATTACTGTGAAATGAGATGTTGTATGAACGATTTCTGTTTGAACATTTTTTTGTGTTTAAGTTGTTCTTGACTTTAGAAATTGTTTTCACATTTGTCCACAAGTAAATAAAATGAATCTATTAAGGTCAGGGGCATAGATAATGGGGGGGGGTATTTTTTGAGGAATAGTTGATTCAGTCTATTGTTCCAAAGTAGCGATATTTAATATGAAATTAACATTTTTTACGATAGAACTTTATATTTAAACATATTCAGTTCCATGAGGAGTCACAATTACAGTTTGAGATAAACGACTTGTTTGTGTTTGTGTCTTGAAAAACAATTTGAGATAAACAGTAATAAAATGTATTGAAAACTATTGAGAAAAAGTTGGGGAACAAGTTTGAGATATGCGGAGTCGACTGTACAATAATTATGTCTGAGTACTCCTCAAAACTTTTATTATATCAAAATTGAATAATACTCTGATTCTTTTAAATCCTTTATGATAATTTATTTTTTAATTATCTTTTAAATTTAGTAACACATAAGTTTTAGTGTCTTCAATAAATTCGATAAAGCTAAAAATCTCACCACATATTGAGTTATTTTTCAATATTTAATTCATATTATTGATCAATAATTAAATCCCTGTTTGTTTAAATTAATCAAACTATGTTTTTATCTTTTCAAGGTCATATTGATCTATTTAACCATATGTTGCATCTATTGCATACTTAACAGATTTTATATTATGTAACATTTATTATATTAAAGATTTTTTCAAGGAAATGAAAAAAAATCTGAAGCTAACCATTGAAGTGGCACACAGTTTATATCAAAACTTTGAAGTTCCCTATTGGAAATTTATAATCGGAATGCCGTTGAATCAGGCGATCGACATAATTTCCAATCAGTCGAATGATTACTTCAAGAAGGTCGACTTCCTTTACTCAAATAAGGTTCCAATGCACATGGACATAATCATCACGTTGCTGAATGAAGGCATCAAACTGATCTTTGACTCCAAATCACAGAGATTGAAGGTTCTTTGATGGTATTCACTGCTTCTATACGCTCGTTCGTGTTCTAGATGATCGAGATATACGACTTATCGCTGATATCATTGTACTACTGGTGAGAGATTCTTTTGCTGCATCATTGCATGACTAATCACCGAGACTGGTCATTTCCCGTGGAGCGTTGTAATCATTGGCTTGTATATAAGAATAACATTTATTGATTATACACACACACACATTCGGTCCAACGGACCTGTGAATAGGACACTAGAACAATACTACTGAAACTGTATAAGAGGATATACGCCACTTCTAACTGCGAATTACCGATAGAAAGTAATAAAATGTTATTATTTTCATCAATTTGTTCATTGGGGTTATTCCTTGTTCATTATATGTGTTCTTATACATTTAAAACAAATTGTTTGGTGTCCCATTTTCATAGGACAGTGGGACCGAATGAGTTAATATTTCAATAAATTATACGTTCATCCTAAGAAAGTGGTTACAAAAGCTCTTTGCGGAAAAATAAAAATCGTAGCCGTATCTAGAGTTTATTGTTCCAGACTCTTTTAAAGCTTAAAAAATATTATCAGCGTTACAAACGTATATTATTTATTGAGGATGTGATTAAGTGTAAGAAAGTTGATAAATTGTAAGGCTCAAATTTCTAAGCTTTCTATTTTAGTGAATAATATAATCAAATAAATCCACCAATTTAACCGCTAAGAATATATCTAAATTTTATTATTGAATAAAAAGATTTTGATATCACTAATAAACAAGAACATTCTTTTAATGGAGTAAAATAACAAACAATTCAGTTTTCAAATCAAAATTAACAAGCCATCCAAGGCTCACTTTTCTATTAATTAATTTGTATGGTTTTATAGTCATCAGAATGGGACGTTATTTGAAACTAAATGACTTACATTTTGGTACAAAAATTGAACTTTTATTCATATTAAAAAGTTTTAAATAATTTTTTTAATATGATGAGAACGTGTTAAAGTGCCTTTGATTGAGATTACACTGGTCATTCACTAGATACGGCTTTTATTGTACAATGAATTTATACACTTACAATTTTTTTCGCTAGTAATAAAAAATTCAATGACATACCGGAGTTACCTACTAAGGAACGAATTCTTTTGATATTCGGATTTACGAAAACTCCAGGTAAACTGATTCTAATTATTATCGATAATACATTTTTTAATAAAGTTATTATTTTTTTAAATTACAGATCAAATTAGTTTATTAAAATTTTTATTATTAGAATATTTCTTTCCGAACATGCTTTTAATATATATATATATATATATATATATATATACAAATCTTATACAGTCGAACCTCTATTTAACGAAGTGGAAGAGGCCAAAAACATACTTCGTTAAATAGAGGTAAGTCTTTTTTTCTATGGAATATCAGTGGCCAGGTTGATAGCTATTTGCTAATTTAATAGTAATTGGGAACCCTCGATAGTTTAATTAAATTTCATGTTCTCGTAAGTGATAAAAAATAAAAAAAGGTTTTGTGAATTATTTATTTAACAATAGCAGCACCAGTACTGATCAGAGTGAGGTGGACATTAAATGTAATAGAATGTCATCATGAGAAAAAATCTGTGATTTTTATCTGCTGCTGAAAAGTTGCACGTTGTTGACCAATAATTTGTTCAAGTTCATCAATTTGTAGGCTATCAATCCCACACTGGTTGCAAAAGGAACGTAGAAACTTAATTGCCACAGGCAGAGTAATAGGAGGTTTTTCGAGGTTATGTATTAAGAAAATAAATGTGTGTTTTAAAAAAATAATGATTTTTAATGCAAATATACTTTTGAAAAAATACATTTCTTTTTCCGAATTTGATAATCGGTAATTGCTTAAAAGTTTTGAAATTTTCAAGTATTTAAAATATCTGAAATTTTTCAACGCGGCATTGACTTCGTTATACAGAGGTTAATTTACACCTAAAATTTGTATATTAATTTCTATAAATAGGAGCCCGTCATCGTATTTTATGAATCTTTGTTGCTTATCTGAGCATCTTGACAAGTCCTTGATTGTTCTGGGTGCAGGAGATTACATTGAAGATAATAATGAAGATAATAATGGGTTACCGTATTTAGTTAAACCTTACAGAAAGGTAACATTTTCATATGTCATCAAATGTAGTTTGGAAATCTTACAAATTTTAATTTTATTTTGATCATGTCTGGAAATGGTGTCATATAAATGACCTTCATTTTCGGTATATATAGTACTTTTTATTAAGTATTATTGGGTTCTTGGTCAATAATAGAATTCATCGACACCAAAATTTTATTTCTATAACAATAACAATCATTTAAACAATTTTATTTAAGGAATCTTTCTTTTGTTTTCTTTTGACCAGATTAATTATACATAAAAAAACTGGATTATAATACTGATAAGTTATTAAAACGTTAATTAAAATTTGATTTTATTATTTTTGATTACGTTAATTTATATATTAATATTTTATAAAAAAATCTTTAAAATACATTATAAAAATCTACATAATTACTGTTTTTTTTTAAATCATTTTAAAAGGTATTTTAGTTAAATTACAACGATTTCTATTAATTTAAAATTATTTAGATCTGTTATTTCAATATTATTTATTTAAAACCATTTAACTTAAATATAATTTTAAATCTTTAAAATATTTAAATGGTATATCTACTTTTAAAATTAAATTTTCAAATATTTTTTATTCTTCGTTAATTGTTTAAAACATTCAATTATAATTATTTTTAATACAAGTTAAATACAATTTTAATTATGATTTTTTATTTTACAATTTAATTTTTAAAAAAACATTTAATTATAATTATTTTTTCATACAAATTTTGAGTTACAATTAATTGTAATAAACATTATGATATTTTATTTTACAACTTAATTTTATTTACAATGTTTGTTACTCCGAATTATCTATTTCCAAAAAAGTTTTGTTCAATAATTTACAATTTTTATTATTAATCCGAAATATTTATTTTTAAAAATTTATATGAATAAATTATTTGATCTTATTTAATTATAAATATGATATTATAAATTAATTATTTAAAAATTTTAAAAGTCACCAAAAACCCCTAACAAGTATATTAATTTTTATCGTTCATCTGAGAAAATCAATTTTCTAATTAATTTTCAAAAAGCGCTAAATTTGAAGATTTAAATTTTTGTGTGCTTTTTTGATGTTATATTTTACTTTTTTGTAATTTAATTTTTTTGAAAAACGTTTAGAAAAAAGATTTAAAATTTTAAAATAAAATGGAACAATTAAAGCATCAATCAACATTTATTTTTTCATAAAAAATCTGTAATTTTCATATCTGTTAATTTTTAAACATACAGTGAAACCTCCCCTTAAGGTACACCCTATTTGCCAAGAAAATGTTTCGAAAATGTACCTTATGAGGTGTGTACCTTATAAAGAATGTAAAATAAAGTTTTTGGTGCAATTTTTTCTAGAACGCAATGTTAAATCAAATTATAGATCAAAAATATTATATTTACTAATTATTAAATTTTACAAGAAAGTCACTTGATATTTTTTGGAATATAAATAAATTTCACCAAATGATAGTAATATAATTATTTTTAAAAACGTTTAAGAAAAAGATGTAAAATTTTAAAATAAAATGGGACAATTAAAGCATCAATCAACATTTATTTTTTCATTAAAAAAATCTGTAATTGATTTTTGTTTCAAATTCTTTTTATGTTGAGAAATAACATCCTGTTTCATTTTTAACAAATTTAATTCCCCTTCATACATATATATCCACTGTCATCCCTATTGAATATGTCGGCAAAATCATAATCTTCATAAAACAACATTAAATTTGATTTCCATTCTATAGCAGTTTTAATATCAGCTGCACCAGATTCCCCGCAAATTTTGTAACTTATAATATCATTCCTAGACTTCCACTTAATTAATTTTAAGCCACCCTTCAGATGCCATAAATGTTCCGCCTTCAATACCATTTTTTGCTATTTTTAGCGCCTCTTCTTGTAAAATAGGACCACTTATTGGATAACCCAATGATCTGGCATTGGCAAACCATCTCTATAAAATAATGTTCATGTCGCTTTGTTTAATTATTCTTGTTATTTTTAGTGACCTTCCCGACTCTATAATTTCTTTCTTTTCCAATGCTTTTTGAACTGTGCCTTTCGACACAGCAAATTCCTTTGCAGCAAACCTTATACTGTTTCGTTTCTCCACAAATTGTATGATTTTTATCTTTGTTTTCCAAGCTATCTTTTTTCTTTCAATTTTTTTCTAGGAATCGCTCATTTTATGGGTGTTAAAAAGGTCAATCTTCCATGTGACCCCCGAATATTTTTAAAATTAAAAAATGCTTTTAAATAAATATTATTTAAACAAATGATTTTTAATAATGATTTAAAATGATTTTTAAAATAAAAAACAAGGGTTACAATAACAAAATTTTGCTGATTTTCTTATTAAAACTGTACCTTATGGTGGTGTACCTAATGTAGAGATGATTCCAAGTCATTTTATGCAGTTAAATACAAAAAATTATTTCCGTACCTTATATAGAGCTGTATCTTATATAGGGTGTACCTTATGGGGAGGTTTCACTGTACTTAGTAATTAATGAAAATTAAATTAACTGATACATTAAGTAACTGATAATTAACTTTCAGAATATGATAATAATAAGAAATGCTATCAGTTGTCATATCGAAGAGGTTTATCATTTTCACTTTCCAATCTAAATCAAATTCTCTGTCAAAATCAGCAGTATATCTATCCTTCCACTAACTTGAACAATATGATTGCCACAGCAGCATTTATTTACGACGGTAGTTCAATGAGTGAAGCAGAAATTCCTCCAGAAATGCCATTGGAATGTTTTCTTGGTAATGTTTTATTGAGCGAATTAGTGATAAATCGATTTGATTATCGAACTCAAAGCTTTGATTTCTATCTGGAATATGTTGAAAATTCTTTTAGTACCAGCCACTCTTCCCTCCAAGGAATGAGTAACCATGGGGATGAAAAGATTGTTAAAATCAAAAGGAGTATCAAATTTGGAGATTCCGTACAATATGTCATTAGTGTTCTCGGTTCACCAAATCGAATTTATTTCAAAACGGAAGACAAAATGAAAATTCATTCCCCAAAATTACAAAAAGAAAAGTTAGAGAGGAAAATGTTAACAAGGTTACTTTTATAAATGTTTATGGTTTGAACTTTTAACTAAACAGAAACTCCGACTATTTCTATAACTACCTCACTTTTGGAGTCGATATAATGTTCAGATTCGAAGATAATTGTGTCTCCAAATTAATTTTGCATACTAACTTTCCAGATGAATATCTTTTCAATACGTAAGATTATATTATTTTGAACTGAATGAATAGCCAAGAAATAATGAATAAATATTCAATTAAGTGATGCATTGTTTTTAATTAAAATCAATTCATTCAACACTGTAGAGCATGTTCTTTTTTTCAGCGAAAACATTTTACAAAATTACTTTTGACTAATATGGCGACAAATGGTAGTATTGACAAATTTTCATATAAACTTTTTAAATGTATGCTTAATGCTTAACTTGTAAAAAAGCAGGAAATCCGATTATTTAAATACTAGCGCGCTCGGCCCGCTTCGAAGCCCTCTCTTGCCGGGGGTTCAATGTTATTAGATCACGTGACTTTTTTCTGAAAGCATTTTTATTGAAAATTTCAGTGTTTCGAGTATAAAAAATCGTATAACAAAAGTTTTTATTTCTGTTTAATGCAAAGTTTGAAAATCATATCTCGAGACAAAATGATATTTAAGAAATTACGGTTACAAAAATCGCATTCATTCTAATATCAGTCTAATATTTATTTATTAATATATAATCATTTCTTTATTGATTATAAAATCATTTCAAAAATTTACCTTACAGCGTTAGTGAGGCAGTGAGGCAGGCAGTGAGTGACTTGGGCTTTTATAAGATAAGAAGATTTATTTCCTTTTTGGAATATATATAATGCCCAGTGTTAAAAAGGTAAAAATTCAATAATGTGGAAACATTTATTAAAGAATAAAAGATCTTCTTTAGGGGCTGTCCATAAATGACGTCATGCGATTTTAGCAGATTTTCAACCCCCGCCATTCCCCTTGTCACATTTAATCTCAAAAAGTCTGACCCTCTCCCCCTTATCTCACGTCGTCACAGAATTCTTTCACTAAATACTTCAGCATTTCGATTTGACGTCACATTTTCCAAACCCCCCTTATTTCCCCCACGTCACTTTTCGTCACAAAATTTGCCCCCCCACCTCTTGCGTGACGTCTTTTATGGACTGCCCCTTAGTTTCATAGCAATTCTAGCACCAAATAAGTAAATTAATTTTAAGAATTATATAAACGCAAAAATAATTAATAATGAGAAGAACACTTACCTATAACTAAAAATGAAATATTTAAAATTCAAATAGAGATCAAGAATGAATATCTTCAAAACTTAGTGAAGATTTGGAATTTCTACTACTAAACATATAAATTGTTGATAAAACGAAGCCTTTATAAACACAATTTTTTGCTACAAAATAATTTATTAATAATAAATACTTTACTACTTAGGTATTATCGGTGCAATTTCTCAATGACAATTGATCGGGATTCTAGCAGTGTTGAAAATAATCTTAATATTCCAGATTTGGATTCAACTACGTCGAAATTATCAATACAAAGTCTTACAAAAGTTGTGATTAATTTATAAAAATATGATTTTATGTATATAAAGTAGTGGTCACAGATACAACCAGCAATTTCAAAGCGATGTGACCCTATTCCCGTCGAAATAAGCAGGTTTGCTGACCAGTGCCACAAATCTGGAATGTCTTCACATACTATGGCTTATGGTGTGGATGATTTGATCTTTGAGGTGTGTTAGATTTTTTTTAATCACTGCTTTTAAATTTTCTATATTTTCTTGATTATGGTTTATAATACTTAAATTAAATTAATGGAAATTGCACCTTCCTTCTTGTTGATCTTGTCATTTGTATCTTGTGAATTTTCGAAAATACATTTTTATAAATCTTAGATCAAATCAGAGTTTGTGAATTATCTTCAACGACATACCACAAATTATTAAAAGTGAATTATCTTTCATACTCTACTCATTGTTACGATTTTGGAACTCATATAAATTTTTGAATACAGTAGAATCTGACTATTCCGGCATGGCCGGTGATTTTAAAATATGCCGGAATAGAGAGAGTCAGAACAAATACCGTGATTGAAAAATGGGGATTTTCGGACCTGTCGGATTAGACAGGTTGCCGGATTAAAGAGGGACGGATTAGACAGGTTCAACTGTATTATAATTAAAACTTTAAAATGTAAATGTAACATTTAAAGTGTAAACTTTTAAAGGGAAGAAGATGAAATCGAATTCAAAAATTAAAATATAAATTATTAAATGAAATTTTAGAAAACTAAGAATGGAAATCTTTAAAACTTAAGAGTATAAAATTAGAATTTTAGGAAATTTAGAATATAATTTTTACAAATGAAATTCTAAAAATGTAATTTTGAAATTGTAAGTATAAAAACGCACTTTTGGAAATTTAGGATGTTAATTTAAATTATAAATTGTAAAATATTCATACGGGGAACCCTGATAATTCTATGCTACAACTGACCGAAAAATATAATCAAATTAAACTATAAAAATTATGTATTTAATTTTATTTAAAAAAAATAAAAGAACGCTTAATTTATTCAAAAAAAATAATACAGTAGGTAATCATAAAAATTGAAAATTTGGAACAAAGTTATATTACAACAGGAGTAAAAAAAATCAATTTAACTCTAGGAATTCCTCTATTTTGTTTAGAACACTAAATAGATTATCAGGGACAGCTGTGCGCTGCATAAATATTTGCCTAACAGTTTGCATCGCATCTCTAATTTCAAGGTTAGTTCATGGTGCTGTAATCGTTAATGTATCATTTGGCTCTTCCTCTTCCATCTCAACGTGATCGTCATCTGTGGATAAGGAAAGAGTGGTTTTTATTTTGAACATTTTCAATTATGTATTCATCGGTCATCATGATATCTAATGCAACATTCTTATCACACTCTTTATAATCATTTAATTCTTCATTCACGTCGGATACCAATTTTAACAGTTCGAAATTTTGCTCAGCATTTTAGTGTCCCATATTCTCGAAATTTTCTTAATGCAACCCAACAAATTAATTTTTGGAATTGGAAGCTTCCATCATTTCTTTAACTAACTCATTCATATAATGAACTTTCAAACACCGTAAGATTCCCAAATCTATCGGTTTTAGCAGTGCAGTTAAATCGGGAGGAAAAAATTCCAACAGGATGTTCTTTAATTTCGATATTTTTAAAACAAAGAGAATGTTTTGTCTTTGCGATGACTAATGGCGTGATTTTTTCAGTGCCCGACATGTTCCCACACAACATCAATGTCATCCTCGCATTACTAATTTTGTCACATGCCCCCTTTATATGCAAAAGACTTTCCTGGAATACATTTATAAAATAATCCCATCTCGTCGCCATTGAAAGAATCATTCTCATCATAAGCTTGATGAATAGGGTTTAAAATCGTGTGCACATAATCTTGAGCGACTGTCTTGTTATATTCCGGTGCATCTCCCGTAAGACTTCGCCATTTTAATCCAGTGCGTTTTTTCAATCTGTTAAACCCCAATTACTGGCTTTAAATGTATTGCAGTTCAACGCCATCCTATACCTCTTTGCCTTTTTCTTGATAATTGTGTCATTTACAGGAAAATTACTACTTTTTGCTTCTTTTACAAACAAAGTTCTATTGCGCAATCAATATTTTAAAATTTTTCGTGTCTTAATCTTTTGAAGAATAACAGGACAGGATTGTTTTATTTTAACTTTTTCCTTTAAATTCTCTTTATTCTTTATTATTGTAGGCAGTGTGTTGGACAGCACTATAAACTTTGCAACAACTATTTTCACAAGACTGCCTTCTTCTACCTCATTTATTGCTTTAATCTTTTCTTTATAGACAAAGTTTTATATTTTATATTTCTTTTTCCCATTTGAGGCCTTTGGACGTTTTTATGTGAAGGTTTTTAATCTATTAAGAATAAAAAAAATAAATATGACATCTAATTAAACAGACTAAATTATTAAATTATTATTGATAAATAATTCAAATTATCGACAGATCCAATTAACAGGGTAATTGATTTATTGTGCACTGTGCAGCGATTGATTAGCACATTTTTCTTCGGTTGCTAAGGAAAGAGTCACGGTTGCTATGGATAAGGTTACCGTTTCAATGGTTACAACCACTTTGAATCACTGTATCCGTTACTAATGTAAACGACCCCTTGGTTACCGTTGCTAAGGGAGCCGAAACCGTTACTAAGGAACGAAAAACCAATCAAAACTGTTACTAAGGTACCGGGGACCAATTAGATCGTTGCTAGGGGACCACTGACCAATCAGAAGCGTTGCCAAGTGAACCGGAACCGTTGCTATGATAACCGGAATCGTTGCCATAGTAACAGCGACCGTTGCCATGGCAACGGGTGATCCCCGGGGGTGGTAACGAACATACATTTCCCCTACTCAGCTTGTTGAGGTCATTTGAATAAAAATTTGGTGGGTGAAAATCTATAAATTTCTGGAAGACCATTTGTACTGCATTTTCTGAATTGAATTTCTTTCCTTTCAAAAAGTTGTTCAAATTGAGGAAGAAATGGAAGTCAGTTGGGTGAGTATGGAGAATGATTAAGATAGTAGTTTTGTAACTGTCTTAAGTGCAACTTATTGTTTTGCATTGTCGTGTTGCAAAATGGGAGTCGACCTGTTTACCAAACGCAGCTATTTTTCTTTGAGTTTTCATATAATATCTTTCAATTGGATGCAGTAGACATCTGCTGTAATCAACGAACCAGGTTTCATGAAGTCACAATGGATTATACCTGTGGTAGACCACCAAACCCTCACCACCAGATTCTTTTGATGAATATGCTTTAAATAACTGTGATTTAGTGCTTCATGCATGTCACCCAGCTTGCTGAACGTTTGCGATCATCATATGACATCCTTTTTTCATCACAAGTGACGATTCGATTCTAAACTTGATCACATTTATAACGAGAAAGCATCCAAACGCTTTTGTTTCTGCTTTTCATTCAACTGATGTGGAATCAACTTATCAAACTTTTTCACTTTACCAAATTGAGCCAAGTGATTCAATATTGTTTGTTTTGTTATAGCAAATGTTAGAAATAAATCATAATCACTTTGTGACGGATCCATTTCCATGGTTTCCTTCAGTTCGTTATTGTCTACCTATGTTCCTGGGCGACCCCTAGACTCTTTATTAAAATTACCTTTTATGAACATCCTGAACGAAATTGAGACTGTCCGCTACGTAGTCGCATTGTATTCGAATAGACTATTGATGTTTCGCATGGTTTCTGATGCTGAGGTTAGACGTAAGAACTCGTACTTTATAATATTTCGAATTTCTGTCTTTTATATTTTTTAAAATACTGACTATTCAAACAAGTTTATTCTTGTTCAATAGCCAAGATATGTATCAGTCACACAAATAAAATTGAGCAAAAAATGTTAAGTCATTGCCGAATTATAACTATTTGAATTTATTGTAATCATCTATAACATTTCATACTTGATTTAATATTTTAATTATTATAGATAATATGTTACAGATAACTTTTACAATACTTTTGCAAATATTTATTCAAGTATACATTCAAATATTTTAAGACTTTCTGTTGGATGAGGCTTAAAATTAAAATTTTACAAATATTCAATCTGGTAATTTCTTATACAAAAAAAACATATTGAACGCCTACAACTACTTGAATACATTAAAGACAAAAATCTTGCCTTGGAACAACTTAGAAATAACAATTAGAACAATTTCATTTTAGAAACTAAATTTTGTGCCTTCTCATTAATGGACGAATTTTTCAAAAATTATGTCTATATAAATTTCCTGTTTCCACCAGTTTAATCAATGACCGTTTTCCACATCCATAAATAAGTTGGATTTTTCTGTATCGAGTATCATTAAATCAAAAACTTTCAATTGCATCCCTCAGGAAATCTATTTTAAATATTTATGTTATTCGCTATTTTTAGTAAATATAATAAAGATAACAGTTTGTTACAGAAAGTTTTGGTGCATTCTGGCACATTTTCTGACTGGAAGGGGAAATAGTGGGAATAAGGGAGTGAGAACTAAGAAAAATGCTGGAACTTTGCGGAACATGAGAGCAGACCAGCACTCGTGGGTCAATAATTGTAAGTGATCATCATCAACCATCGAGTGTTCTGAATGTCAGAGGCTCTTAACGACATGCGCATCAGAAGCTATATTACCACTTGTTGAAGAGCAACAGGTGATTTCAAATAAGATAACTAAATTATCTACCTAAGCCATACAGGATATTAATCGGAAGTCTAAGAGAATACTCCCACATCTATGGACCTCCAATTCATTAATAAATGACAATGACAATAATTAATGACAATATTACAAGGTAGCATAGAAAAGAGACATCGTTCTGATTAGTGTATTTTTCTAAATATCTAATAATGATTATTCGAATGATTTTTTTTCATTTTTCGATAAAGTTTATTATTTTTTTAATTTAAAAATATTAAGATATTTTTCAAGAAAGACTTATATGTTTGTTAATTAACACATACGATGAAATTATGAAAATTTCTCTTAATACGATGGCCATTCTTAGTTGGTGGAGCGATTTGTCTGGTTAATTCCGTTAACGCTCGAGACTCACCTGCTAAATACTACATTTGTGTTAAATCCCAAATGCTGACTTCTTAGAGGAATAAATAAAGTTAAGTCATAATAAATAGAGTTTAGCTAAATGAAATGGAGCAATAACAGGTATGTGATGCCCTTCGATGTCCGGGGTCGCACGCGCGCTACAGTGGCAGTACCAGCGAGTTTTATCCCTAGCTAGAAATGGCCGGGTAACCTGCTGAATCACTGTCGTGTCAGGAATAGTGGATTGAAATAAAGTTAAATTCTTAGTAAGTGCAAGTCACTAGCTTACGCTGATTACGTCCATGCCCTTTGTACACACCGCCAGTCGCTACTACCGTTTAAAAGAAATTATGGAAAAAAAGAAAACTCAAGCGGTTTTGACTTATTACACACTTAGTGATGCATATATATGTAATATAAGGTTTTCAGTATAATTCGGATGATATGACATCGCCCTCATTCTCCTTCAAAAGTACATTATCTGGTTTCGATTCTTTAAATAAGTTGTGACATCAAAAATCGATGTAAAGAAGTTTAAAATAATTATATAAATTCATTTTATTCAATGTTTTGTTGGTGAAATGTCTTCTGTTTTGAGATGATAAGAAGAAAAAATCGTATTTTTATTTTACTTATACTTATATTAGATATGTTTTTTTATATTTGACTTAAAATTTCTAAAATCAAGGAACAAATTACAAACGCTTTAAGGCTATTTTACCTTAAACGTCTAATGATATCAAATCTCTCCTTTTAAATATTATTAAATATTATACCTTCGAATCGAACGAGAAATACTATTCAAAATCATAAGATAGTATTAACAATGTTATATTTAATGTTTTGAAAGTCTTTTAAATTTGATAGTTAATATTGTAGCAACAAAGTGTTAAAAGTAATCTTTTTTCGTAGATAATGCCGGACAACGACCACATGGCTTCCGTCACTCTCTATCAAACAGGTGATGATTTTCCAGAATCATAAACAATTTCTTCATTTGAAATTGCTGTACATTATTTGATTTTCCACATGATATTTAAATACAATTGCATCTCATTTATGATTTTCGTTTTAAGTTAATAAACATTCAGACATTATTAATGATGTTAACAAATGATGTCCTACAAGAATGGGGCCATTTAATATTTAGTATATTCAGAATATTCAGACTTTTTATTCGTTTATTTACCGATTTACAAAAGATAATAGAGTCGATTCATTTATTCCATTTTTTGTTCAAATTGGACAAAGTTTTTTAATGTACTTTTTTTAAAGAAAGAAAAGTTCAATTAATAATTTTATTTATGAAAGTAAGGTGTTCCAGCTGCCGCATTTGTACTATTTCTGGCTATATATCTTAAGTATCCCAAACAATTCTTTTCTGTTATTTGACTAACTTCATTCATAATCATTTCAGGCAAATTAGTGTTAATATTATTAGCCAAATTAGCTCGAATACCAGATTTTATTTTTGAAAATGCATTTTCAATCGGATTCAACTTATGTGAATAAGGAGAAAGAAAATGGAATGAGAAATGACATTTTTCTGTTTTATTTTGCAATTTTTGCTGAGAATGAACTCTTGCATTGTCCAATATAAAATGCATTATGTATTTTTCAACATTTAAAACATGATTAGAGAACTTTTATAAATAAACCATCTCTGGCTGAGTGGAATTTGCCTGCTCGGTTTTACATAACTACAAGCAGCGGTTGTAATACCCTCTTTTAGCGATTCTTCGATCTTAGCCTTATGGGACGCTAAAAAGATTCTGTCAGGTATCTTCTCTCTTTTCCGTTTCTTGCAAGTTTTCCCTCTGGGCCTATTTCTCTTTTTGAGTCATGCAATTAGTACTGAAAGGTCATGGTCAGATCCGCAGTTAAGTTTAGGATAACTCTTGACATCGGATATCAGTCTCGATCGATGTTGGTCAGTCAAAAACAAATCAAGCATCTCTTTCTTTTTCGTGCCCGGATGCATCCAGGTTGTGCTATGATCCCTGCGATGCTTATGGTACGTTTTCTCTATCTTTAAACAGCAAGAAGCAGCACAGTATTTCCACCATAGTTGGTTTCCGTCAAAATAAACATTTCAGGTGTATCTTTTCCAGAATCACGATCAGATTAACGAGTTTTTCATCCGTTAATCCTCTGACGTTCCAATTTCCAAGCTTCATTCTGACACTGGAACCCTTCTCGAGTGTTTCACGCCTCGGAAGCTTATTGACTGCGAGTCCTGCCAGATTCCTAGTTAGGGAGGTAGAAGTGGTAAATATACTGCGCATAGGGGTACTGGTCCAATTTGGCAGGTTACTCATTAGCCTAACCGATTTGCATCGAATTAGTTTCGAGGAGGAGAGTAACATCAGATGCTAACCATCTCGTATAAGACTACCAATATAATATTATTCTCGAAATAATTTACTAATAGCAATACTTCGTCTGGTAATTCATTTACTAATGCTTTTCATCCCTTTTTAATTTCCTTCAATGAAACAAAAGCTAAAACTGGAACCATACCAACTAAAAGAACGAATTCTGAATCAGTGTCCTATATTTGCAATAGATTTGTAATTTTAAATTTTGATTTTATATATAATTTTATATAATTTTAATTTTGATTTTATATCAAGATTTTGCTATATAAGTTTTCTTCAGTTAATGATGAAATAATTTGAACAGTTTCAATTTTTATTTAATCAAATAATACAAGTCAAGTGTTTTTGTTCATTTATTCATCTGGTATGTTCCGAATTTAAATTTTTATTTTTATTATATGTTATCATTATTTATATTAATTTCGAACTCTTCATCCTTAAGATGAAACATTTATATTCAAATTCAAATCAAAAATCAAGATATGAATTTACGACAGACAATCTCTGTTAATAGATATTGCCCTTTTTCCTTGAATTTTTATATAGATGTTATATAATAAACAATTTAATTCATTTGTTTAAATCGTTGGATTGCGGAAAGCAGAATTATTTTTGTTAGGTTGGGAAATATCTTCCATTCTAAATCAAAACAAATTAACAACTTGCAAAAATTTATTAATCTACAACAGTTTAAATTTGTTATTTAAACAAATTTATTTTTTTTATTTTCTTTTTTTTTATTTCAAATTTTCTATTATTTTTTTAATTTCGATTATAATTCGAAATTTTTAAAAACCAAAATTCTTATTTCTGAAAATTAAAAAATTAACAATAACACTCTCTTACACCCCCGCACGCAAGAAT
>MQRK01202524.1:0-15747 GCA_001938485.1 Girardia tigrina
ATATATATATATATATATATATATATATATATATATATGTGTGTGTGTAATGAAAAAAAGGTACTGTATAATAAATACAGAAAACTTAAATAAAATTTCTTTTAGTAAAATTACCCACCAATCCCTTTAAAAGACGGACGTTGAATAAAACGATTAATAAAATATTAATAGTAATGATTCTAAAAATAAATTAATAAAGGACTTTTAGCTCAAGTTTTTCAAAACTTTATATTCTACCTAAGATTCATAAAGTGGGTTTTCTATGATTGGTAGCTTCCAATACCAAGTTGTAAAATTTCTAGAGAGATTATTGAAACTTTAAGTTAATACTTTTCTATAATGTAAAGATTGTCTTGAATATCAAGATTTAACAAAGGTAATGGACTGGTTATCTTGAACAAAGATAATTCTTCTTGATTGGGTAACGGACTGAGGACATCCGGTCCCACAGAGATGCCTTTTGATCATGAGAAACACAAATAACAAATAAAATGCATGTTTCAGAAAGTCGCTCAAAATATCAATACGTGGAATGAATGCAGCTCTCTGATCAGATGATGTTTCGCGACGACTGTCAACTTCATTAAGAAAATACCTAGGGAAAATCCCCAAAAGACTCAAACTCTAAGTCCGGTTGCGAAAACGGTCCTCACTCAACCGCATCCCGACATACACACATGATGAACATGCAGTCCACTGCTGATAACAAAGATCTTTCGATGAAATAGACTCTATCCTCAGTGACCCAGTGAAAAATCCAAAAGGCCATAGAATGGCAAATACAGCAACGAATTTCGATTTACAGTCATCCCGGAACACCATGAACGCCAGACACACCTGAAAAACGCTTGTAATTATTGGATTGTCTTCCTTCTTCCTGATATCACCGATCAGTTTCACCCCACCACTCAAATCGCCATCACAACAGTCACCTGTTTTATTCTTTGGTGCTTCTGGTGGATTTGATTTGATTGATTTGTTTCTTCCGTGTGATCTATCTTGTAGTGCCTGGTCAGCCACTACATTGATGCATAGCTCCTAGAGCAGTACTGACATGAATAAGGTTTCTGCTTGTCCGCTGTCGTTTCATGATCCATTTTGATATGTCTATTGAGTTCATTTTTTTTTGAAAAAGAATGCAAAGCTAATAGTGATATTGGAATATTTTCATTAATGGTTTGATCAGTTTCGGTAGATTTTCTTCAAACTTTGTTTCTATAATCCTCCTAGTAGTATCGGCAAGCTTTTTTAGTATTATCAAGCTACGTGGAGTGGCTTCTTAATTTTATAAATTTGATATCAAATTTCTACATGTAACCGTAAACATTAAATTTATTCTGTTGTAAATTTCGTAAAAATTGTATCAGTCAGCCTGAAGAAAATCAATGTTTTTAAAAACAATAATTGGTTTATTTTATGTTTTGGATATTCGAAAAATTTTTTAAATTACCATACCTCAAAATAATCATCTTTAAACAATGTATACGATTTAAAACGATATATGTACATTATTTTAAGTCCCACAAATAATAAAAAACAGTACTAAAAAGTCACAAAAACAGCCGTATTTTAAACACAAAAATCGTATAATATCAAATAAATTATTTTCCTTAATTTTCCCTCGTTATATTCTATTTGTATCTCGTCGCAAATTGCAAAATAAAAGATGATGAATCAGGAAATGGACTTATAAATGATGTAAAAAAATAAAATTTTAGCAATGTTTTTTTCCCTTCATTAAATACAGATTTTAAATTTCGGTTATATAAATTATTAATAAAATAAATTTGTATTTCAAATTATATCCCCCAAGTAAATAAAGATTAAGCTTCAACTTAATATAAGCTGATAATCATTTAATTTCTGCAACTTTTTCCTATATAATCACTGAGTTTTATTTTTACTATGGACGCATTAATACTAAAAATATAAATATATTTATAACAAGTATTTATTTTTATTTTTTGTATTAATTTAAATATATTTCGAAAAGCAATTTTTAATGTCTTTTTTAAGATTGTATATTTAAAATAGTTAATTTAATTACTTATTTGTATTTCGTATTCTATAAGCGTATTCTCCGCTGAAGCATGATAATATTTGTGAATTGTTTAATGACAAATAATAATATATTATTTTTTTTAAAATAAAATTAGTAAAATATCTTATTTTTTCTGCAGCAATAATAAAAGTAGCATGAATCATTAAATTGTATATTCATTTATTAAATTAAAAAAAATTAAAAATTAAAAATTCGTATATTCTTTCAAAATTTTATTAAAAAATACACAATGTAAAATTTGTTCTGAAAACGAATTTTCTTTTTCTTTTTCATTTTTAATCTTTTTAGTATTTTTAATTGTTTTTATTAAGAACAGCAATTTGACTTTTCATATTTTTATTTACACAACAATTTTGATTGTCCTTAAGACAATCTTTGTCAAAGCTTTCGTACGAGTGCATTCTAAAGTAAATTGATTAATGAATTAATTCTTATTATTTTTAGCAAATGGAGAAATAAATATTTTATTAAAATATTTACTAAAAACTTATTGGATAATAATTAAAATGATAATTAATTGTTTAAAAAATATTAATATGATTTATTTATTAAAAATTATAAAAATTAATAAACTTATTTAAAATTTTAAAATTATTTGAAATTAAAAATAAATTTAAACATAACATATTTTTAGATAATAATAATTCAAATATTAATCATCCATCTGGGTAGGAGATACATTTCCAAATCAACATACACATTCAGACACAAAACATCTAACTTTCAAATATTCCTCACAGTTTTTATTTTCGATATCTTGTGAATATTTTTTAACATTTCCATATCAATTCGAAATTTGAAATACGAAAAATTTTGATGTAAAGTTTATTTTCAAAAATTAAAAACTTATAAATAACACACAAGACGTTTTTTTAATTTCCTCAACATTTTTTAAAAAGTCCAAAAACTTTTTATGGTCCGATATATTTTCCTTCATTTTTTATTCTAGATTTTCTACTTTTACCAATACCTACTCTCCTGGAAAGAATTTTATTTGAATTATTGCATTCTGATCCAGGCCACATTGAACGGTTTTACTATTTCTACCAAAACATTTTCCCCTGCTTATGTGTCTTCCAAACATTATTTCAGTCCGACTCATCTGGATTGTCAATGAGAATTTGATTTATAGTAAAATCTCGACCCAGTCTGAGCTTCTTTTTCATGTAATATTTCGTTTATCAATTCTCTCATTGTATGAAATTGTCGTTTGATTTTCCCATTTGTGTAAAAATGATTTTTGTTAGAAAATCGAATTTAAAAATTTAATTTATCTGTGAATTTGTTCATCTTCTTTTACTCAAAAACCTTGCCGTAATCTAATTTTAGTATTTAATTTTGCATAATTCTTTTTGTAATCGACTTGTCATCTTAGTTCAATATTGTCGTTAACGTAACGTATCTACTAAACTGATATAAAATGCCTAAAATATATTTTATTTTCCCTGAGATCTCTTTCCATGGTTTGCCAGGAACCATAGGAATACTTTCAAAAGCTTTGGCCATATATTATGTTATTATGCACTTTTGGCCAGGCCGTTTATGTTTTATACTTCCTGGCATGATTTACATTTGTAGACAACCTCTTTGATCACATATTTAAGCTAATCAAACTCAACTGAATTTTCGCAAATAATACTGAAATTTTCTGGTCGCCACATATGCAATCAGTCGAGAGAGTCGTAGAAAATATATCGATGTCTCTTTGTGATTTGGTCATCACTTTTATAGATCACTTTTAATTTTCATGTTTAAATTTCAATTTCAAAAAATTTTCAAATCGCTTTCAGTTAAACAAATTAGCTTTTAATATTTTTTAATATATAAAAAATATCGGATTTTAAATATAAATTTTTATATTAATTATGTGACCACAACATGAATAAAGGAATTTTTCATGTCGTTTTCGCCTTCAATCAGTTCTGGAACCACACTTTCTGTTTTGTAAATTGAGAAAAACTGACAATTATATAAATTTTATATTTTAAAGCAACGTTCGATGCTTACACGTTGAAACAATAGAATAAATTAATTGTAAATATAGTATAGTATTATTAAAGTAATAATTAACTGCCCTTAAATTGTATTCTTATTATTCATGCAATATTTTTATATATATTAAATTATAACTTAAAAGAAATTAATTTCTAAAATAGTAAAATAATAGAAAATATTAAATATTGCATCAAATATATATTAAGAATACAATTTACGGGCAATTAATTATTATTTTAATAACAATAAAATATTGTAAACTATATTTACATTTAATTTGTTCTATTGTTTTAACGAGTAATCATTGTGCGTTGCTTTAAATTGTGTTATTACTGCAATTTATTAGATGTTCGTGGAATACTTCAAAACAAGTAATGGCGATGAGATGGTCTACTGCCATGACATTGAAAGTCTTCTTTCGAGAATGAACATTCGCACGAATGTGAAAGAGGACTGGTGGCTCTTTGTCGACGGTAGTGTCAATAGTATGAAGTCTGTGCTCCTCCATAAGGACAACAAGTTTCCTGCATTGCCAGTGGCCTATTCCAGGAAATTGAAAGAATCCTACCCCTCATTGAAATTGATATTTGAGCTAATTCATTACGACAACTTCAAGTGGAGAGTTTGTTTTGATTTAAAAATCATCCGAATTCTCACTGGGATTCAGGGTGGCTACACCAAGTATTTATTTGTTTTATTTGTCTATGGGATAGCAGAGAGCGTCAGCATCATTACAGCAGAAACCATTAGCCAGAAAGTGTAAATTGAACAACAGGAGTGCAAAATGTCCTCCACTGATTTTGTGATTTGATTGAAAAAGAAAGTTTGTCATGATTTGTTTATCTCATATTATATATTTATTGTTGAGGGCTAAATTGATTAGGTTTTAATGATAATTAATAATTTAAAACTAGAGGGCGCAAGCGGTCATTTTAGACCAGTGGTTTTCAACGTGTGCGATATCGCCCCCCAGGGGTCGTTTTCTAATTTTCAGGGAACATAGTGATGGCCAAGGGTGTTAAGGGGGCGATGATAGGAAAAGTTTGGATTTAGTGGCCAATGATTTATTTCCTATGATGTGGATCAATAAAATGAGTATTCTTTAAAAAACTTTAAAATATAACCGTTGAAAATCTTTTGTAATCCGTCAGTACAATATTCAGTCAGCTATTTGGAATTTGGTTTTATTGAGACATCAATTGACAAACGGAAACTAATGTGCCTTCTGTGCCAAAAATTAATTTCCAATGAATCTATGAAGCCTAGTAGACTAAAAGAACATTTGCAGACTATACATGCTGATAAGAAGGATAAACTGATTGAATATTTTAAGAATCTTTGTGAGAAATTTCAAAAACAATCAACAATTTCTTCAATGTTTAAAAGAACAAGTTGGAAAGTTGATGATGGTTTGAGTGTCTCATATAGTATTGCAGAAATTATTGCTAATGGTAGTGTTCAAAGGGTTATTGATAAAATGGCTGATGATGCTGAGCTACAGCTTCTTGAAAAATTCCAAACAAAAAACTTTCTCTATGTGAGATATTTTGATGAAAATTTTAGCTTTAAAGAAGAGATGTTGTTTGCTGAAACTAACCTGCGATACTAAAAGAGAAACTGTATTTAATCTGGTGGAAACATTTTTCATAAAATATGATATTCCCTTAATGAACATAATTGTTTGTGCAACAGTTGGTGCACGATCTATGACTGCCCTTGTTTCAGTTTTACAGCCTATTTAAAAAGGAAAGTTGCAGACATTTTTACCATTCATAGACATGATCTTGTTGCTAAAAATCTTAGTCCAAATTTGCATGATTCCTTAAACATAGTTATAAAAGCTGTGAACAAAATCAAAAGTGATACCAAGAGTGATCGAATTTTTCATAAATTTTGTGAGAAAAATGATGAAGGACATAAAAGCTTTTGATGCATACTGATGTACGTTGGCTTTCTAAAGTAAATTATCAATATTGCTTTATTTAGTTCTTTGACAGTACTTTGGAATTCTTTGAAGAAGAGAATAATTCTGACTTTAGCAATGAATTGAGGACAATCAAGAATGATGTGTTTTACCTAACTGGACTGTATCAAAGGTTTAATGAATTGAACTTGCAACTTCAAGGCAAGAAGATAACACTTATTGATTGCAAACGAATCATTGTTAACTTCACCAAGAAGCTTGATTTATTCTGTCTGAACATTCTTAGAAAATAATTCTACAATGTTCCTGAGCTTGCTTCTTTAATAAACGAATTATTGCTAAAAGATGCTGTACGCGATGGTAATTGTAAAAACAGAGATTTGAATGTGTTGAAAAATCTCTATTTTTACTATGAAATAAAAGTTATCAACAAAGCTAAACTAGCCCAACTCAATATATCAAGGAATTGCGTTAGGCTAATTTAGTGTTCGAGAAAATAAAACAACTATGTCAAGAGAAAAATAACGATCAACAAAAACTCTTTTAATTCAACACAATAAAATCACATACGAGGGAGAGAGAAAGACACGGATAAATCTTGATTTCGTTTTGTGTTTATTATCCAAAGATTCCAAAGGAACGATCTTCTGTAGTAACAATATCGATGGAAATGTCAGAGAATCACTCGGTTGTACAACGAAATTTTGAGGAAAAACAGATTATATGGAGAGATGCACTTTCAGGGGAAATATTGATGAATTGGTTAGCAGAAAATTCCTTCGCGAACCGATTTTAACGGTAAGTAATTATCTAATTATCAATACATTTATTGATTTTTTTTATATTTTATATTATGTTTGACAAAAATACATAAACAAATAAATAAAAACACACACATACATCACCCACAATGAACAAAAACAACCATGCACAGAGAATACAATAAAAATATAAAAAAATATCGAGAGATATTACAATAATCATTAGCTGGAATTAAAGAAAGATATGGAAACTCGCTTTCATGATATTATTGCAATGAAAATGGCATCATGGATGACTGATCCTTTTCACGTAAAAGTGTCTAATGTTGAAATTGAACTACCGAAAGATTTGCTAGAATTACAGAATGATGAAAGGTGTCAAATAAATTTCAGCCATGGAGGACTGAAGAATTTATGGCAACAATCAAGAATGACAACTCTGTATCCTAGATTATAGTCTCAGATGTATTTGCTATTATTTGCATTTCCCTCAACGTATCTAGTGAAGGCTGGTTTTAGCACTGTAATGAATCTGTTGAACAGAAAAAGAAATCGTTTGGATATTATCGACAGAAGAGATCTTCGTCTTGCATTGACTCAGTTGAAGTAGGATATAGATAACCTTTCCAAAAAAACATCAGGCCCAGGGTTTTCATTAAGTGTTGTATAAAGTTGAAATATGAAAAATAAATTTTTACAAATTGTAAATATCACTTTATTTACATTTTTAAAGTTTATATAGAAGAATTGTGAATTTAAATCATTTATTCTTTTATTTTTTGCAGGTATTTTTAATGAAGAACATTTTTCAACTAAAACAATTTTTTATAAAAAACTTTGAAAATATTTTTTGACAAATAGTTTTACTTTTAATTAACAAGTTATTTAAAATGGGATAACCTCGTTAAATTTGGGGCTTAAACAATGGTTTTTTTCCTTCTTCTTTTGAGTGAGCTATTATGTTGAATTTGAATTTTTTTATTGGTTCACTAATGTTTTGTCATCTTTTTTTCTATGGAAGAAGAGTTTTCTTTGGGAGAAGTGGGCACTGGCAAGTTTTCGTTTCCAAAATTTATAAAAAGGGGGCGCTACATGAAAAAAGGTTGAGAACCACTGTTTTAGACTAAAATGCAATTGTAAACCCAACCAATTTTAAGACAATAAATCTTAATGACTTCATTTTTTCAAGCTCATATCAATATTGTTAATATCTACCAAAATTATGAAAAGTCTCAAAAAAATCAAGTCGATAGAAATTATTGTCTTAAAATGAGCGCGCTTTAAAATAGCTTTACTGTCAAAAATAAGCACTTGGACGTTCTAGTGTTAAAAAGTCAAAATTAATTATTATTATTCTATCACAATAATTTAAATGGTCCACCAGAGTGTTTGAAGTAACTCTTATAATTTTCTAATTAAATGTTCTCTTATGACAACAGAAGAGACTGATGAATGATAATAATTAGTCTGTCTAACGAAAAAATAAATTAAACCCTGGTAAATTAAAACAGATAATTTTAATTCCTTGAATAACTCAATAAATTTGTTTCTGTGTTTTGCTTAAAGAAATGAAAAATATTTAGTTTTCAAGGATTTCTATTTATTTTATAGAGAATAATTATTTTCAGTATTTTAAAGATTTATTGAAGAATATGTTTTTAGTTTTTGCTTTTTTGCCTTAAGCGCTTTTTTTCATTTGAAAAAAGACACTATTGTATTCGATTTGTCCGTGTATACATGGATGTATATGCCTTTATTTATCACACCTCATTGCTAAAGAAGGCTTTCCTGATCATATGAAGTATATATTTTTATAGGTTCCGTTAATCCAGATATTGGCACATATAGTAACTCAAAGTTGTTCTAGGTTATGTTATATATGTAATAAAATTTGATGCTCATATTATAATCAAGTGTAAAAAAGTACATCAGGATATTCTGTATAAGTTCCAAATTGTAAGTCGCTTTCTAGTTCAAAAGAAAATCCGCTCACAATCCCAGAAAAAATATTTATGTAAATACTTCGCTTTAAATTTTATTTGTTTTGTCTGATGATGACGAATGAAACGTCCAAATTAATAACCTTTTGTGAAATAAATCTTTAGAATGGGTTTAAATATTTGTTTGAAACATTAATTTTTTTCATTTCTTTCTAATAAATGTAATTAGAATATTAATTATAATGCAAAAAAATTTTAGACTCATTTTGGATATTAAAATTTCGAAAGGAGCAAATATTTAATGTAATGTTGAACTTTTGTTCAAATGTCTAATTTTCGCAGTTTTTTATCTCGGAAACTTATATATATATATATATATATATATATATATATAGTGATGAATCTAAGACCACTCATCATAAGATCATCGAAAGCTTTTTTTCTAAAAATGTTCATTGTAAATAACTGATGCTTTAATAACACTGAACATTATTTAATTGGTAAATCTCAGCATATTAATCACAGAACAATATACTATTTATATTATAATATGCTATTCGCAGTAAGAAAAACTGGTCTATAAAGTGAAATGCGTTGTATATCATTCTATACTTTTTATTGTTTCTTCTTAAAGGTGTGAAATCACTCAATTAAATTTAAAAGTCTGTACAATGTAGGAAGATTTAATTCTATCAAAACAGCAATACAACCTAAATGTTTGTTCCAACATATCAATAATTTTATCCATGTATTTTTTAGATAAGAATATTGTATAACATCTTCCGTGTCTATACACGATAGCTCAAACTCAGGCCAGATGAGAACACTTTCTGACGGGTTGATGTTACACGTTTTTCATTTCAATAATACCAATGGTCAGTTTAAGTGTAAAATTATAGTTTTGTTATCTTATGTCTTGAAAATGATTTTTCCATCGATACTACATTGAACAACAGTTATAGGATCAACTAAAATGTTATATTTGCAAATTATTTTATACTTGAAATTTTAACAATTGTTTTTGTTCTTGCAATATTCATTACCGTTTGAATTAGAAAACTTATCACAAGAATATGTCCCATATTATTAAAGGCTACCCTCGTACTAGCTCCAATGCATTGAATTTCGCTTCAGAACAGAAATCAAAAGATTTATTTTTAATAATTAATTAAAGTATCATTTTTGTTCTAATTGAATGTGGAAAGAAAGTTTCTACAATAATAGATTTTGATTATATTATCAGTACTTAACACATTGTTGACCGACAATTTTATGCTGAATCTATCTCGTGTCACATGCTTTTATTTCATTATTCAATGTGGAAGTGAACCTTCAGTAAACTTTTTTATACTAAAAGGGACACGTCTAAACATGATGAACAAAGCTTTCGCAGTATTCTATATTAACCTGGGTTCCATAAATTTAAATAGCTAATGCATTTACAAATACGAGTTAAATCGTGACTAAATGCATAACTGCGTTCAAATAGTATTGAAAAGGAAACTAGTGGAATTACACATTTTCCATGCAGTTATTATGAAAATGAATGTTGAACAACGTCTGAGAAGGATGCGGCACAGTTATACATGTGTGGTCTATAAGGGTAAAATAAGAAAGGCGAGATAGAATTCAAAGAGTTTTTAACTCTATACTGCTTTTGGATTACAAAAAGTAAATGGCTATTAAAGCAACTTTTGAAAAGCCTGTTGATCGTGAAACTATGATTTTTTTCTGATCAGCTAAACTTAATTTTTGGTGTAAACTATGCACGAAAAATAAATTTCATGATCCCTGTTGGAGTGGGGGTGCGACTTTATATGGAACCACGTTGGTGCATAAAAATTCAATATGAATCTCACAATTCTAACAAAATCATCAGTCCATCTTTTTCTGACATTTAGAGACGCAAAAATCTATTGGCCTTTGTTAACCAACTGGCATGGTTTAAAACACAAGGCTTAGCAGTTTGCAAATAAGTGACAAAATCTTCCTCTATAAAGGTACCACTTTGGACTAGCTGACATATTCTGAGCAGCTACAACTGGTCGATACCAAAATCCTTTATGACAGATTCTTCTTGTCTTTAAACAAAACCGGTAATAGGAATATTATAGAAATAATATTTTTAAAAAAAATGTTAATAGTTTTCTTTTTGTATGTTAAAAAGAAGGCGAATATTATTTGTTTAAATGAAATGTTTTAAAGCGGAATCACCGTAAAAATTTTCAAATTTAAATTTACAAAAATCAATTGTTTTCTTCTTAACTAAATATGCATGAAATAGTTCATCTGCAAGCCAAACAGTACGGTTATCAAGTCGGGGCTACGTTTTTGGAAAGGATATCTGAGGAACATGAAGTTGATCCCACAGGAAGCTATCACGGTGATTCATGTCTTAATTTTATGAGAATCAATGTATGCTAAAATGATGTGATTAAAAGGGAACGAGAAACGGTCCTCGTAAGGACTAGAAACAAATGATTGGACGAGAAATGTGGCTCCAAGCACTGTGATGTAAAGAAGAAAATGGCCTAGTGATGAAATAGCAAGCTTTATATACGGCTGCAGTGCATATGTGTGAGGCCATTCAGTTCATTAAATCATCCAATGTATTTGAGTATCTATCTAATCAAACACACAAATTTAAACAAATTCTATTAAGTGGTTCGGAAAGTCATTTCGTTTTTTTAATACTTGTTTTAAATGTATTTTTTTATATTAATAATCATTAATAATCATTGACTATATTATTTATTTTATCAGTTGGTAATCAAGGTTAGATTTGAAAAATTTTGAAATAATTAAAAACATTTACATTTGATTTTTGACCTATCAAAGATGGAAAGCAAGAATCAGCATTTACGGCATGTATTACTTTTTTACTTCCGAAAAAGTAAAAATGCTTTACAAGCAAGAAGAAAATTATGCGAAGTGTATGGAGAAGATGTGTTGACAGAACGTTAATGCCAAAACTGGTTTAAAAAATTTATATCCGGAAATTTTGATGTTGAAGATTCTTCACGTTCCAGAAGGTCCATTGAGACCGACGAAGACAAAATAAAGGTATTAATTGATTCAAACCGACGAATAACAACTCTCGAAATTGCCCAGACATTGCATTTATCTAATTCGACCGTCCATGATCAATTGAAGTGCCTAGGTTTTACATCAAAACTCGACACATGGATTCCTAATAATCTTACCGAACGAGATTTATGCTGTCGTTTAGACATCTGCGATATACTTCTCAAACGTCAAGAAAATGATCCATTTTTGAAGCGCATCGTCACTGGAGATGAGAAATGGGTAGTCTACAGTAATGTAAAACGCAAGAGATCTTGGAGTAAAAAAGATCAACCTGCTCAAAGCACTTTGAAAGCTGACATTCATCAAAAAAAGTGATGCCATCTGTTTGGTGGGATTTCAAAGGAATCGTATTTTATGAGCTTCTTCCGGACAAAACTACGATCAATCGGACGTCTATTGTCATCAGGTGGACAAATTAAATGAATCTCTTAAACACAAAATGCCAGAATTGATCAATAGAAAAGGTGTAGTGTTTCACCAAGATAATGCCAGACCTCATACAACTTTGGTAACTCGCCAAAAGCTTTTACAGTTTGGATGGAACATCATGCCTCACCCACCATATTCTCCAGACCTCGCACCTTCTGATTATCATTTGTTCCGGTCTCTACAAAATTATTTAGATGGTAACACTTTTGGATCAAATAAAAATCACCTGGAAAAGTTTTTTAGCAGCAAAGAACAAATATTTTAGAAACGTAGAATCATGTCACTGCCAGAAAGATGGAAGAAGGTATTGGACCACAATGGTCAATATGTATTTCAATAAAATATTTATTCGTCATAAAAATTTGTCTTTTACTTTAATACAAAAAAACGAAATGACTTTCCGATCAACCCAATATCATTTTGTTACTTGATGATCTCATAAGAATAAAAGTCACAACTGTAATTTATTTTTACGATTTCTAGTTCAATTTAAATTGATGCATTGAGGTTTCAACGATAAAAAATATCATAACAGGCATTCATACTGTGTTTTTTAACTGATATTCACAAAACAATCGGCCAAAGTTGTAGAGAAATATTTTATCCCTCCTTCTCACACCTACCCTAAGTTTGTACCAAAGTTGATCCCACTAAATATCTTTTAAAAAGTAAAACCCCATAATTTTCCAATTATTCTGGTCATAATAGAACCTTTTAGTGCTGTCTCAAAGAACGTTTGCATTTTCGCCGAACCCTTGTATTCAACTTACCCTTCACAAGTTACACTAAGTTGCTTTAAAAGCCTTACAAAACTACAATAATAATTTTTCCTTTCTAAGAGACAAACCGAAATGGCTCATGCTCTGAAATCTCGCACACTTGCATCCAAAGCCGTGTGACAGGATCAGAGACTCTTGTCTTTTTTTACGTTTCTACATGTTGCAAAATCTATGATTCACTGCCATATGCGCCAATGCTGAGTATCGTAGTTTCATGAGTGTACACAGTTATTCGTAACAGTTGGGGTGTTACGAATACATTTATAAGTGTTTCAATTAATATGGCAGATAGTAAATTTGCAAATAGTCTTATACTTTGTATTGAGCTACTTCTGGGAAAATATTTTTTAACCTATCATTATATTATGGTGTCTTTCATGATTGAGAATTTATCTGATAGATATTTGTTGAATTCTGGTATTGAAAAATCTATTTCATCTCCAGACTAAAAAGCTCATATTTTGATTAGAAGGTTTTTAAGAATTTCTACCCGAAATCCTAAGATTTTTCTCACTCCTTTTTCACTATTGTCGCTTATTTTTCTAAAGTTCTGAAAGTTAAAATATATTTTTCTATCAGATCACAGCTGTATACATATTGGAAGTCCCGCAGAAAGTAATAATTTCGATTGATCACTAACATTTACAATTACAATATTTTGTACGTAGAAATTCTTTAATAATAATATCCTACATTTAGAAAAGATTAGGATGTTAAATCTTAAAAAGCAAATTTCAAATTTATAAAATTTTTATTATTATAAATAATAAAGTGAAACACAACTCAATGTATATGTGACACTTCTAAAAGATAATTTCGTATACATTTCATTGTTTCAAAATAATTGAAATATTATATAAATAATATTATATAAAACAGTATTAAAAAACAAATATTTTTTGTTTTAAAAAGCACGTTCTAAAATTTTTAAAACGTGTTTTCATAAATTAATTAAGAAAACCGGATGCTCGATAATTGGGTCGCATCCGAAAATATAAAATTTTGAAATATTTTGCAAAGAAAAATAATTTTAAAAAAGTAATTGTTACAAAAATATATTTGTAATCGACAAGCATCTTATAAATTATATTATTAATAATAGTAAAAAAAAATAATTGTAACAAACTATCATTACAATTTTTAATACAATATTTTCCATTAAATTTTTTCTCATTTTTTTAATAAAAAAAGATTTTCTTTCACTAATAAAGGATAAAATTGTCACAATGAATTACATGTGTATTTTATTTTATATTTTTTCAAGAATATTTGAATTAATAAAAAATATTTTATTTATATTATTTATATATTCATATTTTTTATATTTAAGTGTTACGATAAATAAATTACTATCGATTTATATTTCTATTTCATGCCTCAATTAAAGAATATAAAGGATCCATAATAATATTATATTGACTAATCAAATTGTTTTAATCAATTAAAATACAAAATATATTAAATAAACAGTAAAGGTTTGTAATTATTAATAAACGTTTACTTGAATTTTATCTTCGAATAAATACTGATAAATACTTAAAATAAAATAAATAATTTTTACAGATTATCAACTAAAATAATACATATAACTGTTTGATTTGAAAGCGAATTGAAATATTTTTTGTGGAGATATTTTGATATCGTCTCTTGGTTGATCAATTCAAAGTGGTGATAAAAATCACATCGAATTGGCCAATCGAGTGATTGGCTTTGTTATGTTATAGTCATTTTGATTGGAGTATGTATGTTAAAAGAATGAAATCTTGGCAAATGTGTTTGGTGTGCCTGTGTGTGTCTCCATTTGGTGAAAATTGATTTTCGTGTTCATATCGTCACAAATAAAACAAACAAAAAATAAGTGTGTCAAGTTGTTTTGTTAAATCAATAAAATTTGTTAAAACGATCTCGATTTCTTTCTAATGGTAAATAACTCCAATAAATCGTGTTTTCTATAATATTAAAAAAATGGGTAAAATTTTTGCTCTCATCGAACAAGCACTCGGTTATGCTTTATTACTGGCGAAAAATTGCAAATCAGCCGACGATTTACTTAATTTATTAAAAGAAAGAAATCTAAAAAAAACTCGTCTCAGAAATTGAATTAGTAAATTTCCATCAATTTGATTAACGCTGCGAGATGTTGTACGGACATTGCCATCGAAATCGTGTCAGACGATTTACGCGAATTATTGGTGTGAGGAATGTTTTGAATTGTGTGTTGATATTGTGGATGTTTATGTTGATTCGGAATGTGCCTCTCCTACACAGATGGATGATTGGTATTTTCTTTGATTCCTACTAATTAAAAATAATTTAATTTTAAAGTAAAAAGATTTAAAAAAATTTTTGAATGTATTATTTATTTTTTAATGTAATTTAAAATTTTAATATATTAATTTAATATTTCTTTTTTTAAAAAATGTTTAGATTTAATTTTAACCAATTAGATTCTTTATAATTAATAATTTTTATTAACAGATTTTCATTTATTGAAAATAATTAGCATGAACTCAGAAATATATTGATCAAGAGGGATGTCAAATAGTTAATGCACTTGTGATATTAATAAATGTTGTAAAACTCATATTGATGTTGTTAATATTTGGTCAACAATCTAAGCAAAAAAAGTTTAATATGGAGACACGGTTTCCACAGATCTATTATGTCTAGAGATATTACAATAGTATCCCGCTGAGACGAGTGGAGCTATACTCATTAAAATAATATCATATATATATATATATATATATATATATATATATATATATGT
>MQRK01202524.1:15797-43935 GCA_001938485.1 Girardia tigrina
ATATATATATATATATATATATATATATATATATATATATGTGTGTGTGTGTGTGTGTTTTGGTCAATATCCTTGGGAATATATCGCATTACAATAAAAGAACCAGTAGGTAATTTTGTCTATCTATGAAGAATCCCTTACTGATACTATGATCGTAGAATAATTTTGAAACCCAAAGAGTATGATCTGACCACAATACCACCCAAATTAACAGCTGATAATAATAAAAATATTAGATAGACTAAACAATTATATTATCAAAACTCTAACATAACTGCTTGTGACTTAAATTACTATAAATGTCAAAAGATGTTTGTACTGCAAATAAGGAGTTAATAGCCGAGAAAATTATGGAGGGTAAATTGTTAATACCGTAATTAATAAAATGGAGAATTCTTTGGGCAATTTGAGTTAAGGAAAATGTGAATAACTTGACACAAAATATTGGATTATAGTTGATAAGAATATAGAGGCGATACTATTACGGACAACTGAATCGAAGTCGGGCATACCAAATGTGGTGTTGATTAATACGAAAATTCAGTAATTTTGATAAGCGCAGATCATAAACTGTAGTGTAGTTATATAATGGAATTTAAATTTGTGCAGTATTATCTTCACTAGATTTCGTACATGATTACCGAACAAATTATTCATTTATTAACTATAACAAAAGATTTTCGCTACCGTATACAAAAATCAAACGAAATTTAGTTTTTCTTATAAATATAAATCCGGAATTTTGATATGGAATTTTATGACGAGATCTTTCACTAAAATTTCGATTTATTAAAATTAAAATTTTTCAAATCTAATTTCCCATATAAACAAAATCTGAGAACAATTTTCTTCGTAAAATTTCGAAGCAAAAATCCTCACCGTAATTTCAATGAGGAAACTACAGAAATATTTTATCACACAAAAATTCGGTTGTTTAAATATTCAGAATTAGAAATCAGAATATTTTGAATTAAGTAATTTTTTAATCGAATGATCAGCTGATTGTCAGGTGACTGAACCGGATTGGAATTATCGAACCGATGTCAGAATGGGTTAGTCGTCATAAACAGTTGCGGTAAGTTAAATACATTATTAATACATATACATTATTAAATATTGATTTTTATTTTTTTTGATTAATTTAACTTTTATTTAAAATTTTATTGAAATCCGCAATGAATCTTTGTAAAAAAATATTAAAAAAAATCTAAAAAAGTATTTTTAATTTTTTCAGCTTATTTAAAATTTTATTAAAAAGCAAAATGAATATTTGTTAAGAAAATATTAAAATTTTTTTTAGTTTTTATAGCCGTCAAAATGTGGCATTACAATATATATATATATATATATATATATATATATATATATATATAATTATTTTATTTTAAATCTGTTGATGACTGTAGCACGTAAACTACAATGTCGATTGCTGTCAGCCTAAATGGTGAATGACTTACGTAGCGTTTGAAGTGATTAACTATCTACTGTTCTGTCGAAAATCTTCTGAAAACTGTGTATTGAAAAAATAATAATGATGAATTTAAGACAAGTCACTAATAAACTTTTTTATTTTAGAGCATAACAAATCAATCAACAATTGTCAATCAATCTCCGAAGATGTCATGTTTTAGAAGACATTTTGCCAAGAATTTACGACAATGTCGAAAATAGTTGGATAAATCTTTGTAATCATCCTTTTTAACTTCTTTGATTTTTGTCTCCAGAGATAAATCCTTTCAGCATGCGTTAAATTTAAGAGTTCCCTATTCATCGACATTTGACTTCTGATGTTTCCCTTCAGTTTGGCAAAAACAATTTCAATTTATCGTTTATCAAACGATAATTGCCATCTGGGAGCTTTGATGATAGCTCCTCAATGAAATCTTGGTACACTTCATGGTTGATCCTACCGGGGACCACTCTAAAATTTATTGGGCCAAATTTCCAAATGGCCATTATCATTGAAATATTTCTACCTCGATTTGTCGGAACGATTACATTACCGGAACTCCTTTCTTGGATCTGACATTCAATCTCTGGGTCCAAAGATTGAAACCCACCTCATCTATGAATACACACTCATGCGTTCTCCAGCCTTCTTCGATTAATCTGAGTGCGTATTCATATTGGGATTGTTTCACTAACTCGGAGTTGTGATTTTCGACACAGGTTTTTGCTTTTTTGAATGTTAATAATTGACCTTCCAAATATCTGGAGATGGTGCTTCTGGATATTGTCACATTTTTTGATTGCATCAAAAATAATCTTATTTCTCGCAAAAAATAGGTGGGATTATCGTCCACAAAATCCACGATTTTCTTACCGATCTACGGGGATATTAAATGCTTTTTATTACCACCATGCTTTCCGACCGTTACATGACCATATTTGGTATATCTGTAGATTACAGCCCTGGCTGTTGACTTGGTAATATTCATATGATCAGCCAAGAGGATATAATCTTGTCCTTTAATGTACGCCGATACAATTCTCTCTTTGTCATTCTTGGAAACTCTGAAAAATGAGGAAATAAATCAAGTAAAAAGTTTAAACATCTTACGATTTTCGTTTCTTTTTAGCATGAATGTCATGAGAAACATCCATTGCTGGGTCAAAAAATCATTTTTTTTAATTTTTCTGAGATACTGCTGTTAAAGAGCCTCAAATTGTTAAATGCCCCTAAAATTTTGTGTGTTTTGATGTTTGTATGTATGTATATATGTGTGTATTTATGAGTATATGCTTATGTGAGTGTGTGTAACTTAAATTCCTATAGTAAATGTTATTGTTAAAAGATCTTCAACTATTATTTTATTGGATAATTATATTCAACCAATTTTTTTAAGGTTAGAATTTCGTATCCTGCTGTTGTTAAATGAAATGAACTGTAGTACAACAAGTATATTGGCAGAATTATATGATCATAAAATGTTTAGCTCATCATTTTTATGCATAATCGAAAAAGAATAAACATTGAAAGATACGGTAAAATGCGTTTAATGATTGTTAAACGTTTACTACAAATAATGAAACTAAACATTTAAACGGACGTTTAACCGTTAAACGTTCCGACCTCTACTCGTGAAGCAAGATTGGAAATAACCTGTTTACCAATCACGGCTGCTTTTTTGAGTTTCAACATCATATCTTCCAATCGCAGTTATTCGCAACTTGCAGTAAACATCTGTTAGGATAGACGAACCAGGTTTCATGAAGTTATAATAAATTACATCTGCGACAGACCAACAAACACTAACCATAATCTTCTTTTGATGAATGTTGTGCTTTGAAGTGTGTTTTGGTGCTTCATTCGTGCTGAATTTTTGCGATGATCCTATTGGATCATCTTTTCATCACAAGTAACGATTCGATTCAAAAGGTGAACACATTTATAACGAGAAAGCATCACCAAGGAAACATTCAAAACGCTTTTGTTTCTGCGCTTTATTCAACTCATGTGGAATCTACTAATTCAAATTTTTTACCTTACAAAAGCAAGCCAAGTGATTTAACATCGTTTGCTTTGTACCAACAAACGTTACCGATAAATCATGAACAATTTGTGATAAATCCGACTCCATGGTTGATTTCAGTTTGGGATAGTCTACCAGTGTTCCTGGGCCATCTCGAGACTCAAAATTGAGATTAGAATTACCGTTCGCAAATTAAGTTATCAATAATTTTAATCAATTTTTATTGATGTGTTCAATAGTCAAGATATGTAACAATCAAAATGTTAATCCATTGTCAAATTATAAATATTTGAATTAGTTGTATTCGTGCCTAATAATTTCATATTTGACATCATAATATTTTAGGAAGAGACTTTATAAGTTGAGTAATCAAGAAATAAGGGTTGTAAGTGACGTGATCTTTAGTAGACTAATGTAAGTACAATTTTCAAATAATATAAAGTATGGATTTTGTTGGGTTCTTGATCAAGATTATAATTCATTAACACCAAAATTTTTATTTATAACACAAATAACAATTATTTAAACCATTTTTCATCGAGGAACTTTTCTTCGTTTTCTTTTTGACCAGATTCTTTATATATAAAAATATGGAATTATAAATACTGATAAGCTATTTTAAAATTGAATTTTTTTTATTCTCCTCACTTTGAAAATTTACATTCCACTACTTTATGCAATTTAATTTAAATTAAAATCAACATAATTTATTTTAGTCATACTTTTACTAAATTTACAAAAATGATTTTTTATTATTTTAAAATTAGATTAATGTTATTTTATTTTATTTGTGAAAACGTTTTAATTAATAAAAGATTTAACATTTTATTTATTATCAATATTTCAATTTAAAAGCATTTTATTACATACAATTATTTAAATACAAAAAATAATTTACAATATTTAAATTTATTATTATTACTATCCATTAATGATAGCAGTTTTAATTTTTATTTTTTACGAAAACTGTTTAGAATTAAGTATTTGTCAAATCTTTGATTTGCAAAATTTCAAACTGACTTTAAAATTATCTGTTTTTTTAAATTACATCTCTGGCAACAAAAATTTTATTACTTTATTTTTCAGAATAACTTTTAAATACAAAACATAATTATCCTTGTTTTTATACATTTCTTTTAAATCAATTATTGATAACGGAACGGGAGCAGTGGTTTTGTGGCTGCGGCGCGAAGGCGTTGAGAGGCGGAATTCGGGTCGCGGGGAGGAAAAAGAACTTATATCACCCCGTTGTTTGGTGGAGATCTCATCATCAATCTTCTTCATCCGACTTTCCTACGGAAATTCTGATTGAAATCGTTCGATTTCTGTTCGCAACGAATCGTTTTTGGATTTTTCGTTTAATTCGACAATTTTTGATTTTAAATTCGAATTTCCTTCAGTAATCAATTGGAAATTTTAGTAATTTTCATTCGCTATTCAATTGCGTTCGTCGTTGACAATTCGATTGTTTAATCCGTCAATTTGTTGCGGCAGATTCGAATTTTTATTCTTCAAATTGAGAACTTCGTCCAAATTGGATGATTCGAATTCCGATAATCGTTCAATTTGATTGATTAATTGTTGATTTTCGAGAGATTTCGATTCGATTTGAACGTTTCATTTTGAATTTTCTTTATTAATTCGTTTTTCTTTGATAATCATTCCTTTGAGTTTCTTATTCTTTTCTTCGTCACTCATCTTAGATTTGAACGGTTATTCTGTTCGACTTATAATTTATGATAATTTGGATAAAAATAATTGCAAAAAACATAAAGATAGAAATCGTGAAAAAATTTGGCTTGTAGAAATCAAATTGTTGACAAAAATGCCAATTAACAGATTGAATAATAATTGAAATAAACAAAAGTTAAAAATATTCGCGCCAATAATCTTTATTTTGATTAATTCAAACAAATACAGAAAAATTAATAAATTCGATTCGATATTTTCGCATAATAAATTTGATTCGAAATTTTTTTTAAATTAGACCATGTCAAACAAAATCAATTCTGGTCAATCAATCGATGAAAATTTTTTAAACACAATGGCTTCTTTTTTCGTTTTAAATTTTTTATTTAATTTCTTTCTCTTTTAAATATTAATTTTTATTTAATTAATTTTTATAAAGAATGAAAATATATAAAAAACTCAATTATACAAAAAAAGTTAAATCAGTGACTCTGCTTGCTTCTCATTATAATTGAAGACGTTATTTCATTGTGTGTTTTTCGAACAAAGAATTTCGAATCGTTGTTTGCCGAAATGATAAAATACTGATCGAATTACTGACTGAATTGTTTTGAACTCAATTACTCATTTAAATTGTGGCGAATTTTTGAAAATCAATTTTTCATTTTGTTAAAGTGACAATTTTGCTTTGGAATCAATTCACAATTTACGACTTTGATTTATTTTGTTGAGACGATATCGATATTTTTTGTTTGTTGAAAATCAAATTTAGTACTGTTATTCAATTCTTCAGTCAGTATTGAAACTTTCCGAATCACGATTTTGAGTGCAAAAATTTACTTTCGGTTTGTTTGATTGTAAAAGGCGTAGGGGATCAAACCAACAACAGCAACAACAACAAAAACGAATTTTTTCTTTTTTTTGCGTATTTACATGATCATTATCCTGGAATTTTGCAAATATTAATCTCTAATTACTTTGCCAGATGAAAGACGGACAAATTTTTGATCCAGAAATGGATCTGTATGAATTAATTTACACATAATCTGTTAAAAAATCTTGAAGGTTAAGATTACTAATTATTTAGTGTGATCTGAGGAATGGACGTTCACATACTTTTAACAGATTTTTTAATTAACTCAATTGCTTTTTCTTTTCAGAAGCCATTTTTAGAACATTTTTATGAATCTTACGAGCTTTATGACTTTCCTTTATTTAGAAAAAATAAATGTTTGTTTAAAATTAAATAAATAAAAATTATCAATTTAATAAAAAATCAATGTCTCAAAAATGTCAAAATAAAAAAATCAGATATTTTAAAAAAACCACATCGGGGTTATTCATTCTGTTCCTTTGATTGGCTAAGATTATTTGTCACAGTGATTGTAATTGGTCCGTCTGAATTTTCTTAGATCTAGTTTTTTTGTTATCATGTGTGGTCATTTGTGATGATTGTTTTTGAGCAAGAATTTGAATTTGTAAAAAAGAAGTTTTGTAGTTTAGAAAATATCTCATATTTGTAATATAAAGAAATTTGGGTTCGAAAGTGTCGATTTTTTATTGTGTTTTATCGTGATAAAAAAATGGTCTAAAAGATTGAAACGTACATTTAAAAAATAAATAAATTGTTGTTGGAAACGATTACCATCTGTTGTCTTTTGAATTTTGATCGAAATTTTTGGTTAATGATGATCAAACAACGAAATATTAGACTAAATCAAAAGGCGATTTATGACACTTGCATGGCAAACGAAGTCAGTGAGATAATTCCGTGTAAAAAAATCACTCATTTCTATTCAAATCAAATTGGAGTAAATCCTTGTCTTTATATATTTCTTTTAAATTAATTATTTAAAAATCCATTATTTCCCAATTAATTTCATTTTAAGTTTTTACTCTACAATTAAAATTCGATTATTTCCGAAAATAACTTTGTAAAATTAATTAAGATATATTTTTACATTATAATTGCTTAGAAAACTTTTGATTTTAAATATTCCCTTATTTTAGAAAATTCTTTATAAAAATTAGTTGTTTCAAAAATTTTTAGTGAGCAATGATATTAAAACGGGATGTGATGAGTACGGCGTCTCCCACTTTGAACTCGATGAATCGAGCGCTGTTGAGAAGTGTAACTAGTGAAATGACTGGGGCATTTGTTTATGTGATTCAGTCAGTTCCGTCGGTTTACGTTCCTCAAGTGGATGACTGTGAACCAGTTTTGGAATCTTTTGATGAGAATTTAGACACGTGGTTTGGAGAATCGGTGGTCGATTCTCATAGTTCAAGTAATTTAACAGAAGTTGAACGGATGGAGTCGGAACATCCATTAGTAAATCGAATTCAGTACTTTGGGATTGCCTTGACTATGAGTGTTATTTGGGTGAGAAACCGTTGAATCTTCCCCTTTGACCCGCAATCCTTCTCCCAACGTCAACGCACCGCAGCCACGAAACTACTGCGCCCGCTTTGTCATAAATATATTATAAAAATCATTCAATCATCACTTGACATCATTCAAACATCATTCCAATGTCCCTCACAATTAACATTAGTAAACTAAGCTTAAATTTATAGATTAATCTACAAATTTACCTTAAATTTATTTCTTATGTTATAAATTAAGGTTCTTACGAAAAAAACCAAAGTGTTTTGTTATTCGTTTTTCATTCATCAAATTTGTATCATTATTTGTTTATTGAAATTATAAAAAATTTTAGTTACACTTTCAGTATGTCATTTTTACTACATTTTACAAAATTAACTTTGACAATCTGTCAAAAAGCATTATTTTCATATGGATAAAATACAATAAGGATTTAGACATATAATACGATTTATTCTAATATTTAAATAAAGTAATGACAAATGTGATCTATTATAGATACAATGATGTGATGACAAAACATAATATCTTTCTTTTTGTTCATCCTTCGTTAAACATAATTCAAGAATGTGTATAAAGCCATTCATATTTTATGAATACTTAAATAATAAAATTAGAAGTTGAGCAGTAAATTTCTCCTTGAGAGGCTATATTAATTCAGTAAAGTTTAATGTACTAAGTACTTAAGTAAAAATATTATTGTGTTCATGATGAAATCGTCAAGGTTGCTTTTCGGCCTACAGAGATTTCTTGTTTATTCTAGATTTTAGAACCCGATTAGAACTCAACTACAGTGAAACCCGCTAGCCAGATTTGGTCACTATAACCGGCTGGTCATTATAACTGAAGTTCTGTTTATAAGTCGCAGTCAGCGCCATAGCATACATTAAAGGTTGCTGCAAATACAGTGCGTACATCAAGGTGGTCACTCTTAAGCGGTGACCACTATAAGCGGCTTTCACTGTAATTGTTTTGTCAAAAATTACAAGAGAGTTATAGCCTCTTTCTTATCTGAACATCTTTCTATAACTTAAGTATATCTACTTAAAAAAATTACTCTTGCCCCGATGTACAAAAGACATTCAACATTCATATCCTTTGTATAATATTCAGTGCTTGATCTTCCATTCAATTTGTCATGTCTAAGATTCAGCTTTTATATTTTAAACATTTATTCCTTTTTTCAACCTTTTTGATTTTGTCTTTATCTCTATTAAAATAGTCTGTATTCTTCTTTGCAACAATCTAATTCGCAAAATTTCTAGAGCAGTATATTGCAACACACAATCACACATACAGTCACACATGCCTATAAATACACAATTTCACACACACTAACACATAAAAAAACATTTTTACTTTTTAATGAATCATCACTTCTCCTTGTGATCGAGCATTCTTCGTTTCCCTGGTCTTTGTCATACGTAATTATATGTAAACAATTGTGCCGCAAGTTTCTTTCATTTGATCGTGTTTCTTCGCATTCTTTCTAATTGTTGTGATCATGCATTTTTGCAATATTATATCTTCCATTTTGAGGTTTCAGTTGATTTTGTGGATTGTTTGTTTTTTTTCATTGATTTTTTTCCGATGTCTTGGTCTGTTTCGTTAAATCTATTCTTGTTCATGTAGCACTATGCTCTCATGTGGCCATTTTTGTCACAATAAGAACAGTTTATATTCGGTTAATATCTTCTTGTGAGTCTTTCTTCGTGGCATTTCCAGCATTCCTTAACTTTTAAATAGTTCTTTTTTGGTTTGTATTTATCATTTCTTTGATTACTGTATCTATTTTTGAAATTTTTTTTCGGTTCGTTCTTTATATTGTGATTTACGTTTTCTATCGTTTTCTATTTGTCATTTTTTTCAAAGACAAATTTTACAGGGTCCATTTAGGTAAAAGGTAAATCACGTTCAGAATCATACTTCAGTTCCTCATAAACCTTTCTGTATTAACATCAAATTATCCTGAGGATTCCAAACATGTAGACGAATGAACAACTGTGGTACTCACAGAATTTTTCGATTCTTGGTGACAATGACATCAGTTTCAATGATTTGAAACCAATTTCCGACAATATTTTACTTCTACAATAACATGTCTCCTCTGTCGTTAACAAATTAAGAAACAGGTAAAGATGCATTATACGATTAAATATTGACAATATCTTTGTCGTAAAATACTTATTATAAGTAAACCTTCTTCAAAAAACTTTTTGCGTGGTTCGGAATATTAAATTTAACAAAAATTAATTTTTTTGTATTACTAAAAGTTTACATTGAATTTTACTTTTTTGATTTTTGAATTATTCATTTTTTTATAATTTTAAATTACCCTTTCTTTGTAATAAATATTATATATCGTTTTGGGATTTTCAATATAGTTTATTTTTTTTAATTTTTGAAAATATAATATTAAATTTGAACCTTCTAAATACATTATTTGGCTTGATATTTTTTAGAAAAAGTTTTAATTGCGAGCAAATATATGGGTGTTTGTATTCAATTTCCACACAAAATGTATCAATAATTAAAAAATGTGACTCCTTATTTAATATTTAATGACTTATTTAATATTTAGCTAAGGAAAGTAATGCTTGAGCATATATTAGGTTACATAATGAAACATGAGTCCCTTTTATATATTTCAAACATTTAAAATCTAGTTATAAAAGGATATTTGGAATTTCGGCTTGGTAATACTTGTTCTGCTTCATGTGAAGAATCCTCTTCTTCCTCATGAACATTCGCAAGTTAAGACTATATGTACTATTTTACTTGGCTCAAGGTCAGTGGCATAAGGTACAATAAGGCAAAAGTTGGATTTTTTGATCTTGAGTATTATACATATCATTAAAAGGTAGTTTAAGGTGGTTAATTATCCTAATAAAAAAGAAATTTTTCCGGTTTTTTAATCTAGTTCTTATGAACCGTATATCTGTGTAAAATGTTGAAAATAGATTTTTATTTCAAACTTCTCAGAGAGCGAAACTTATACTCAACCCTTTTAAATTCCACCCAACAAAAAATAAATCTTGCGTTCGAGGTGTACCCCTTTAGCCAATGATTTTATGGATCTATATATATTTAATAAGAAAATTTTACAATTCATTTTCATATATTTTAGTATTTCTTTTGAAGGACGTTAGAATTTTTTGAGTTATTTTTAGGCTCCCTTTTTCCTGTTACCAATTTCAACATTTTAGTTTTTTAATTAGTTTTTGAAGATGAAATATTCTATAATCCTTTTTTCTTTTAACTACAAGATTCTTTTTAATGAAGTAATTAAAACGGTTTAAATTCCATCTATTTTTTATTTTAAAATTTATTTTATAAAATATTTTAATATTATATAAAACACAAATTATTTTTTTGAAAAATTAATTTCAGAAAATTTTATATTTTATATTAAATAAAAACACTGTTGTTATCAAATGGGAATATGTGTAATTTTATTATGTTAATTCAACTGTGATACAGAAAAAAACTGTTTCATTAAATATTAATGATAAATTTATATTTTAAATGACGTAAAAGCAAACGTTATAAAATTAATATTTATTTTACTATTTTTTTATTTATTCTAAGCATTGAAAATAAAAAATATAAGATAAAATAAAAGAAACTGAAAATGTAACAATTGTAAAAGATAATTTGTGAATAATTATCAGAAGAATAATAATTTAGAAAGATTATTATTATATTATTATTATTATATTATTATTATTATATTATTATATTATTAAATATTAAAAATATTTAAAATCTTTAATGCTTAAATTAGTATTTAATTTTTCTTTAGCAATATATTATCTTTAATATTTTTTTAGTATTGAAAAGTGAGTTACAAAAAGCTTCCGTATTTTATTTAACATTTATTGTACTTTAATAAAATGAAAATGTATTACTATATTATATTTTCTACCTCAATAAATATAACTTTCTCCCAGTTTACTGATATCTGTTTATTTCTCTGTTTTCTGCGATAGAGGGTCGAAATGTTCGAAGAAGAAAGGGTAGAAAAGGAAATATAAGCGAATTATTATTTTTTACAAATCACTTTAAAACATCTTTCCATGTAAAAAATATTTTAAACAACCGAATTAGCTTCTTCAAAAAAATCGAGGTTTTTGTCATGATCTCCTACAATAAATGACAGAGATGGTCAGTAATGTGTTTGTTTCACTAGTGTATATTACAGTTTGTTTAATATTTTTCTATGTAAGTGGTTCATTCAATAAGTATCCTAATTAGTTATTAAAAGAAACCAACAAGAATGGCTTATTTAAACATAAGAACAACAAGAGTATTTATATTTTTGTTCAATATAAGACACATTTGAAGCATACAATTTCTCCAGCGTCGCAAGAGTAACAAAAGGTTTTTAAAAACATGTAAGGTTTCATCTTTCAAAAATAGTTCAACATTCTGTTCCAAAGCTGAATCATTTAAGTAGATTATTTATAGCAAATGTTTCTCCATATCTTTGAATAGATAAAAGTCAGTAGGCGCAAGAGTGGGGCATCATATATGGTTTACATCTATACCGAATTCCTTTACCTAAATAACTATCATTTTTCCATACTTTGGTGAGTAGGGGTTTTTTCTGGTAAACATAAGAGGTAGAACTGTGGCTATAGGTGATTACGTTTGCATTTGTCCCTAAGGTTGTCATAGTTGATTTAATTAATTTGCGAACCTTCTCAGTGAAATCCATTCAGGATTTACTACTTCTCTCCTAAAACTCTGTCAGTATCAGTGATTTGCAATGACATGTTTCAGTTATCATCTTTTTATACTTCGTTTTACCAAAGAATTTTCATTTACTGGTTTCTGAAATTTTCTCAGAAACATAAAGGAATAAAGGGGTTTTACATGACATATATATGGCATATACTGATGTCATCAGCTACATTTGTTTTATAATAATGACCTAGATGAGGATTCCCCAAATTAATGTGCTTAAATTGTTGCCTTTATGCACATTAAGGCTGATAATTCTTCAGTCAGTCTGTGTAACATTATTACATCAGAATATAAGCCTCTTCTGATTGTGACGGAGAACTGTGTATTACAAATAACAATTAGCATTGGCGCACAGGGTACTCAATCATAAGCTCTTTATTGGGTAGAAACCATTTGAAATATAATAAGTTTTCTGATCCTCTCACACGGCTTCGGATGCAAGAGTGCGAGCTTTCTGAGAATATTACTGAGAATATGTTACAAACCCTTTACCCTGGGATGGATGTACGTCTGATAATCATTATTGTAGGCACTTTTGGCTCATGAGGTCCATAGAATTCAGACTTTCTCAGAGATCTTTCTCAGGTGTAAACTCTGCTGATGCTGAAAAACATCAATTCATCATGCGAGCATTGGATGAAGTTTGTTTAATTTGCTCCGCTGGTGAACCCTTTACCAATATTAAACGACGAGAGCGATGGTGACCCGGGAGCAACGGCTGTGACTACCCCAATGCCAGATGCCCAGACAATTGCAATACCGATGATGACACATGATCACGACTCGAATGATGACATCCAAATTTATGACTCTGGTGACCAGATTATCTCGAAAACGCATTAGTCAGAATTCTCAATTGAATCCGTGAAAAGTATTTTTGATCACAGTTTTTATTAAAAAATTTAATCTCATCCTTATCATAGGTTACATGTTTTGCTACAAAAAATTTCGAACTTAAGATTTTCCTTATCTCTAAAAATGAATAAAAGCTTTTTAAAAACAGTTATTGTTTTTTTATTTGTTAAAAGGAATAAGGAATATTATATCCTTTAATTGTATCTTACAGAAGATATACAATAAATTACGTGTTTTTTAGCTTGATCGAAGTTTGCCAATTTTATGTTTTATTTTAAGGAACAGATCTATCGATATTTTCGTAATTTAAAAAATGTTCTATTATTTATTTTAATTATTTTACGTATTCTGCCTATTTTTTTGACGAAACTTTTAAAATCATTATCTTTCCCATAAGGATCGTGAACAAACAGAGAAATTCAGGAGTCAATAAATTCAATAAAGGCTTCATTGAATTCCTACCTAAGAATGTTTCAAAGTCTTGTAGAATCTGATTCAACATTAACTGTGCAAGAAATTTAGAATAGCCTTGGGAATTCCTTGATCAGCAATACAAAAAACATCTTCTTTAAATCGGGATTATAAGTCGTTAAAGTGGTTTGGTTAAGCATACATTTTTGGAAATACATGAGGAACAAAGATAATCAATTAGTTCGAAATTTTAACCATACGTAGCAATATCTCGTTTCTAATAGATTTATTTTAGGAGAGAAGAAGTGGACTCAATATACCAATTTAAAACTGTTTAAACATTCACTCTCTTCAATTTACCCTCAGTACTTATACCAAAACCGTATTTAACCACTAAGAACTTGTTGCTTTTCACTGGTTTGGATTCTACTGACATGTTTAATTTTTAATCGTTAGAACCTGGCTCAGTCATCAATACTAAACTTTATTGTCAACAATGGAATCGGTTACAAGTTTAAATCATGAAAATAAGTCAGGTCTTTTCAACGGAAACAAAGTTAAAATATTTGGTATGCTACTGTTGTTCAACTGGACACTCGGATTCCTTGCGCTTCAAACCACTTAACTGTGGAGAGTGCTGACGACCGAGAATCGTAATTGACGTCGCTTCAACACTGGAAAGTTACTCTGTTCCTGTAGTCTTTCGACCCGTAACGGGTCATGTACAAGTACTGCTCCCCCTTTGACCACGGTGTCCTCTGGATCTCGTATGTAATAATGTCTCGGTTGATCCCTCATCAGTGAAGCATCATACGCCCTATTCGTCCAAAAGCATAAGTCGAGAAGTCAGTACAACAATTTTTATCACTTATAACTTTTGCTCCATTTTTCATCAGTTAAACAAATTTTATTTTTCAATCAACATGTAATTTTTACAATATACATCTAATTTCCGATAAAATATTTTTTTATAATTCACATAATTTAAGTGCAGTATTTACAGCAAAATTTTCAGGAGCATTCGAGCTATTTTTAGTTATCCTTCAGAAAAAAGAATCCAAGAAAATATTTTGCAACTAGGGAGACACATTCCACCACCCACTCTTCTTAAAATAGAGCCCTTCAGACAGCATCTCCATATATCAATAAATTATCATCTTAAAAATAAAAGAAAAAGTAAGTCAAACATTTTGCTTAAAAATATTTTTCGTCACGACCTTTAAGTTTTGTCAAGCCGGTTATCGATCTAAATCTTTGAAAAACGTTTATAGATAATAATGATGATTGAGTATTTGATAAAATTTCTATACAGACATTAAAAATTTTTGGATGATATTTTCATTAAAAATAATTAATTACTTTTCAGTACTTTAATACATAAAAATTTTGTATAGACAGTACTTAACAGTTTAGAATGCTTTAATAAGCTAAGAGCATTAAATAATTTAATATTAATTTTGTTGTAAATAATTTTCAGATTCTTCAAATTGGATGTAAAATGTCTGTTTCAAGCGTCTGAAAGACGTTCAACAAATTTTAATATTTGTTAAAGAAGATTATTAAAAGAGCTTTTTGTAAGAGAAAACTCACTAATTAACAACTTGGGAGTAGTTAGTTTAGTTTATATTTTTAAATAAAAATAAATGAATAAATATTTATTAAACATTAAGTATTGAAAAATACTCACCAAAGAAAAATAAAAAAAGTATAAATATTCTTAACTGAATATATAAATATTAATAATATATAAATATTAATATTATTGGGAGGATGGGAAGAGTCATTACTTTTTAAAAGCTAAACTAATTATTAATAAAATTTAAAAGATAATAATATAATGTAATGTGAAATATATAAAAAGTTGAAAGTAAATTAAAGGAAAACTAACTTTGGGATATTCGGCCACCAACTTGGAAAAGTTATTGAAAAAGGTTTTCCTCTGATTCATAGATTTATATTCAAGGGACAGAAATACTTCCAAAGATTTAATAAAAGGTTCATTAAAACATTTGAGCTGAAAAAACGAGAAACAATTATATTTTATTACATTTTAAAAGTATTTTTCAAATAATATATTCCTCATGTTTAACACGTTTTTCTATTTTCGGTTTCTGTTTGCTTGTTTGGATCAAAATTTTAAGTCACTTTTTTCACTCTTAGCTCTTTTTTGGTCGATCTATAATTTTTTATGTGGCCCTCTTTCAATTCCTTATTTCATTTTAAGTCAACCTTTGTCTATTTAAAGAGATTTTTTAAGTTATACTATGAACAGCGCAATGATTTGTTGTTTAATGGGGATATATTTTCTTAACGTTTGTTTCCAGACGAGAATTATCCCCATCGAAAATATCGGGTCCTTGGATTGTCAGGTCCATTGTAGAAGTGGTCGCTATGTTAATTACTCCGCATGTTTCGGTCCGTTTATCAAGAAAACAACACTCTTCTTTTGAAAACATTTATTCAAGAACAAGAATATACAATCACGCTTAATTTAAATATTCACCGAAAATCTGAATATTAAAACAAATATATTTATTTGTCATATATTCATTTTATCATTTAATAATTCAAATTAAGATCATCGTGTTAATAATTACATTGAACGGGAGAGAACAACATACTCAACAAATTTCAATCAACCACATTAATTATCAGACAAACCCCTCACAAGGTGGGAACGAAAGTTTTGTCTGCAAATTAACATTTTCTTAAAAGCAACCTTTTTACAATAAAAAGGGGTTGTTTTCTTTAATGTAACCGTCATTTCTTTCGATTATTCTTCTCCAACGAAGTTTGCAACAAGAAATATCTTCGGAGGTAAAACTCTGGCATTTCTATTTAGACTATACGATGAATGCTTAAGAACATACCAACCACATTTTAAAGTTTTTTGCGCGTCCGATGTAAAAATTGAGGTCTGGAGTTGTCTTGGTGAAAACAAACACGAGCTGTGTTGACACGACGAACACGCATAGTGGCCTGAACACATTCTAATTTGATGCAGCAAATCTTCAGAAATGATGGTTTGACAGTGCGGAAGGAGTTCCCAGTGAATAGGTCCTAATGTCCTCGATTAAACGTACAACGACACCTATTTTTGATGCGGATCCCTTCGAGGCGTACGTTTTCCAAGTAGATCTAGACTTAGTATTTCATTTCTGGCTATCATAGACAACTCACTTCTCATCGCATGTCAAATTCGTTGCAATCCTCCACGTTATAAAGTTCCTTTACAAGACACCAAATATTGAATGTAAACGGAAAACAACAAGCAATTCTATAATACCCATTCTGAAGAACCCTCAGTTCATTAACGGTGTCTCGCGCTTCTTTTCCAAAAAAAATTAAAAAATAATAAATTCGACAAATTCTAAAATTATCGTTTCTCTGTTCGTATAAAAAAAGTATTCTCGTATTTACGAAAAAGTTATTTTCACATCAAAAATTTATCTTTTTATTGCATTAATACATCAAAAAATAGTTACCTAAATTTTTATTTATTTTTACTTTTTTAAATGTTTTTTTCACAACTAATTAATTAATTTTTATATATTTTTTTAAATGATTATATTGACTTCACTAAAACTAAATCGCAAAATGAAAATTTAAGTAAATCGTGAAGGATTATTAATTTAAATCGGACGTAAAACGCTTCAGCTAAAGAATATTATTGCTCATTTCTAAATTTATTCCTTTCTCGAGGGACCTCAGACGACCGATGTAAATAATCTAGTACAGAATAGATTGATTTTGTTGACTATTTTAATTAATTATATTTTATTATCATTAATATCTTATTTCATATATCTTTCTAGGGTTTCTATCTTGTTCTACTTTTTATTCTGTAATAAATGATGTAGATTAACTTCATTATTTTTATTAGAATTATTAATGATGGCGGTGTTAACGTAGCGTGTACAGGTACGTCGAGGCGGCACTGTGGCGCTAGGTAATGGCCGGAAGCTTTATTGTATCTGATCACTATTGATAATTTATCAATCATAACTTGTCGATGAGCGACTCATCTTTCGGATCGATTCCTTGCCTTTTGTAATTATCCTAGAGAGGAAAAGACAATTTTTATGAGCTTTTATTTTAAACTGTCATCATTTTTTGTCCTTTCTTTCATTTAAAGAGTTTCCTGTACTTTCTTGTTTCAATTCCTGTCGTATATGAATTTGTGATCCTTCGCTCCGAATTCATCACGTAAATTGTCGATGAAGTAATTTGCGTCTTTATCAGATAAAGATTTTTTAATTTGCGTTTAGAAAGGATCAAATCGAGAATCGATTTCGCTATTTTTCGTCATTTGGTTTCGGTAAGAAATTTAAATTTTTTATTGAAATGAAGGAATTCGAATTAAACTATTTTAATATCCATTAATTTCAAGAAAAAGTCGCCAAATAACAAAAATAATTTTATTTTCGCAAACTCACACCAGCAATGTCATTTACAGATTTAATGCGTTTAAACAACGCAAAATTTTCAAATTAATTTTCAAAATCACATTTTCTTTTTTTATAAACAAATAAATGCCATTAAAAAATATATTTTGTGATAATATATTTCGACGGTTTACCCGTCATCATCAGATCACTGATTATGTTCTTTTTCATTGCTTTTATATAAGAAATGAATGAATATGTAATCACTTACGTAAATCTAATCGAAAACTCTTAACAAATTAGTTGAGAGTGCTGTTTGAACATTGATTTTAGGATCACATGATCTTATCAACAATGCTTCAAATGACACTCTCCCAATAATTTTTAAAATGCTTGCACATAATCTTAAAATCATTTATGCTCATATTAATATCTTTTTTTTAATTCTTTTTTTTATAATAATATTTTTTAATATATCTTTTTTTGTAAATAAATTTGAAAAAATGACAAATGATTGAAATTAAAATTCAAAAGCCAATTGAAATTGTTTATTAATTTCGACATTTAACCGTCATCTTCAGAACAACTGATTTTTTAAAAGAAATGTACTTATATACTCACGGTTTTGATTATGCAATCAATAAATCATTAAAAAACTCAGTTTTATTTTCAAAATATTTGACACAAAAAAAGATGGCCCAGATAATTTGTAAGTAATAAATAGAAGTTTTTTCAATAATATATACTGAGCGACAAATTTTTTAACACACTTACATTTTAGTTTATATCGTAGTGATATGTACAAATATTAAAATTTTTATGTGTTATTTTAAATTTTAAGGTTTAGAAAAAGTAAATAAAAATTTTTCACTAATTAAATTGCATTTGTGTTAAAAATTTATTGAAAAATTAAATTTCATGCATAGTTAAAAACGACAAATTTTTAAAAATTTATTCTAGGACATTAAACTGTTGTACAGATTTCCATTCACTTTTAATATCGTGCACAGTCGACTTCTTATTGACCTATACAATTCGATAACAATGTCTTCTAGATGAGTTAATCAAGTGTATGGCTTTTTTGATGGATAAGCATAATTCTGCCTTATTTTTATACTGAGCGCCATCGTAAACATTGTCGGATATTTTCTTCCATATGTCCTCAGTAATATTTAAATCTGGACTTTTCGTAGGTCAATTAAGTACAAAAATTTAACTTTCTTTCATAAAGTCCTTTATAAGTTTGTTTTTATGAACCGGACTATTGTCTTGCTGGAAGTAGAAATTATCACCACAGTTAAGTTTTATGATAGGAATAACATTATGTGTTACTAATTGCTTATAATCTTTAGATCCGAATTTTCCTCCTATGATTTTGTATGAAAGAAGTTCGTAAGGCAGAACCATCATCCAGACAATAACACTACCCTCTTTACATTGGCGCTTTTGACGAATATATTTCTCGATTTTTTTGTACATATGTTCTCCAATCGCCTGGCCCTTCCAATGTGAATCTTTTCTCATCCGTAAATATTGTCGTTTCCCAACTGTGGTTTTCGCTAATCCATCTAGAAATATGATCAATTCTATCATTCTTCTGCTTCCTTGATAACGATATTTCTGCTTTAATTTTTTGATATTTGTAACCTACAGCTATCAGATGTCTTTGTGCTGTCCAATTTGAACAATTTAAATCGCATTCTACAATCAATTTGGACGAATTAAGTTTTTGAAAATTTGACTGCAAATGTTTTATCGTCCCCTTAATTGATAACTTCATATTTTTTTAAAATTTTTGTCGTGGTCCTGATTTCTTGAGACATCTTTTCTTATTATATCGACAAAGATTAATTTCCGAATTTCTAGAAATCGATAATCTTCTAGAAATCTCTGAATAACTCAACCCTTCCGTTTTCCACTTCCTTGTCAAATATCTATCAAAATTACTCCTCGTTGCTGTCTAGAATTTAAGAAAATATTTGTATATTTATAAATAATAACAATTAAACTGGGAAAATTGTTTAATAATATAAAAAATTTTACTGTTTTAAAAAATATGTCGACTTTGAATTTTTACGTAATAAATAAATTTAAATGATTTATTTAAACAAAATGCTTTATCCATTTCCATTTATACTAAACATAACAGTTGACAAAATTATTTGATTCACTACATTAATTACTCAAAATAATGGTAGAACTTTAAAGTTACGGATGTTTATGTCCCCTTTACAATTTTTACTATGTCCAGCAATATTACTTCCAATTTCCTTACAACAATGTTTCTGAATTTTCTTACAGAGATGACACTATGCCTTTGTAATGTATGCGACATTACAACGATTATGTGTTTATTAGTAAAAGAGATCCGAACACAATCCTAACGGTGTTGAAGATTTATTACTAAACAACTTTATTGAGGGTTTTTAATGATGTATTGATGACACATTGATTGCATAATAATTGCCGGCAATATATAAGTACATTTCCTTTGTAAAAAACCAGTTGTACTGAAGATAACGGTTAATCCATGGAAATTAATAAACGATTTCAATAGGCTTTTGAATTTTAATTTCAATATCTTCTTTTAATGATAAATGTCTTTTAACATTTTTTTGCATTAAAATGCAATTTGAAAACCTACATCAAATGTTAAAAATAATTTACAAAATTTCAGCAAACAGCAGAATGAATTTAATGAATGAACTGTGAGACTCTCTGGATAACAATTTGATCTTTGTCTTTATAGTCTTATTCTTCATCCCATTCATTCGTTTGATAAATCGCCATTTGATTTTAATTATATATAATCAATATAAAGTTCCAATATAACGGATTCGATATTGATAACACTTTTCAATTTCGAATTTTTACTCTCCCCCCAGGGTGGAACGGAATAAATACTGTTGTCAATATAATTTACTTTTGTAATTATTAGATATAATTATTAGTATGCTTTTATAATTTCATTTACTTTATGTATAGATAAACATTTTAAAAACAAGGTTTAGATTTTTTGAAAGAATTTCAAAGTTCCTTTTCTTTTAGAAATGTTATCTGTGAGGAATATTTTAAATTGTATGATTGTGTCAATGTGTTGATGATTTAAGTATGTTGAATTTAGAATGGTGATTCGCCCACCCAGATGGAAAATGGTATTTTTTACATTTACAGGGATTGACTTTTCGAACATAATTAAAATAATAATTTGATAAGTTTATATTTTCAAATTAACAATTACAATTAAGTTTATTTTTTTTTAAAAAAAAGAAAATCATTTAATTAGATTAAAATTAAATTCATTTTTAACAATTTTATAATGTTTTTATCATTCTGAGTTTTTATAAAGAAACGTTTAAAATTATTATTTTTAATTAATGTCTTTGGAAATTAAATATTTTAAAAAGAATAAGAAAAAATTGTTCGAATAATCATGATTAAAAATAGAAATTAAAAAACCAAATAGAGCGATATCAAACGATGAAAGATCTTCCGAGAGTTGGGATGACTCCAAATGTGATAATAATAATGAAAATGATAATGAAAATTGTTTCCATGTTCTTAACACTATGTTTATATCGATCGACATCAAAAATCCTCTAAAGTTATCGATAAAAGACAAAAAGGCAAGATTTTTTAAATGGACATATTTGTATGCTTGAGCCTATTACAAGTGATAATACAAATAAGTTAGGCAAAAGTAACCCTCGAGTGGGATAATTAGTATATTTTTGATTAACAAACTTACTTATAAAACAACATACTTGATCTTTTCCGAATAACAAACAAAAGGTTTAGAAAGAAACCCCCAAATCTTACAAGATTTATCAGATTCCCTTATTATTTTAAATATGGGAAAACAGCAATAAAAAAAACAAACGTAAATTGTATTATTTTAATAAAATTAAGGGAGCATTATAATTCCAGAAAGAAATAGGTATACGTTTATGATTGATTATAATTAATTAATATTATATTTTTTATATTTTTGTTTAAAAAATAATAAATTATATAATAATATTATTTGATGTAATAAAAAATACAAATATATAATGAAAATTTATCAATTATTTTAATGCTATTAACATATTTCTATATTTTAATGAATATTAAACATGTCATTGGAGATATAATTGCTATTAATTGATTATATTGTTTAGTTCTCATATTTTAAAATTATATATATATAATATTTCATGAATTTCGTGGAGAAAAAATTACCATAGAAATTAGTTGCGGCGTTGGCCGGCTTTTTGCGTCGATACAGAGCAGCTTCCTCAACGGTTCTATCAAGTCTCTCGGGATATTTTCTGATATTCTGTTAAAAACAACGGGTAACTGAATAAAATAAACAAATTAATCCCTATTTTGTATAATCGTAACGAAATTCATTTACAAAACTGATTAGGTTTTTATTAGTCAAATAATTAAATTTGCTCGGTTTTTTGAAATAAAAAAATAACTAAAATATGACTAAAAATAATTTTGATAAAAATATCAAAACAATTTTATCTTATTTTATTTAGATAAATAAATTGAATAAATGAGATTTTTGATGATTTTATAATTCTTGAACTTTTGAAATAAAATGTTGATTGTTCGGTTCGATTTCAAAGTAGTCGTAACACTTAAATTTTATTAATAGAAATTGCATGAAAATATTTTTCGAACAAATTTTCGAGGAACAATTTTTTTGCGCAAATTTTTAATACAAAAGAATAATGTAATATAAATACGAATACTTAATTTAGTAGTTCTTTTTCTTGGAATTTACAAAATAATTATATAACAATTCTTTAATTATAATTTTATCCTTTAAAAATTAATATTCTTCCTTTTCAAATTCATTTTAAAAAAATCTTCATATCAGAAATATTTATATTATATAAATTTCAATTTTAATTATTATCTATCTTATTACAACCTATCTGAGAAAAAAATGAAAGTTAAAAATAAACAAAAGTAGTTGCGACTTATTCGACCCATATCGTAAAATTCTTCTTGATTGACTGTTTATCACAAAAAATAATAAATTAACACAAAGAAAATTTTAATACTTTCATTCAAATCCATCAAAATCATCATCCATTTCATAATTTGTTTTCTCCGATACATGTTCATATATAATATTATCATCAGATTTAAAATCCTGCTTGTTACTTGAAATTAAAATTTTAGAACGATAAAAGCCACCTTGAACACACAACACAGTAACTACAAAATATTTTTTTACAAAAAAGCCATACTTTTCAATAACTCAATATAGTTATATTGTGCATATAAACCGCGTCTTATCTGTCAAAAAAGAGCACTTTTTTAAAAAAAAACTCATGTGCGACTCATCTGCGCAATAATACTACACTAGCGAGGATGCGAGCGGCGAATGAGACTCGTGCTGAGGAATTAGATATAGCGTCCTCGATTGCCGAGGATAAGTTTAGGGACACAAAGGTGAGCGAGGCGATTATCGCGCGGGCACATTTTCTGAGCAGAATTGGAGCGAAGAAATACAGGAAAGTGTTGAGAAAAACAATATAGAGCATGATCAAATAGGAATTTAGACGACAGGTGAGATATAATCATGAAACAACAATAGTTTAAATCTATTTTTCTATTGCGTGGAATTTTTTGATTAAGAGGACGGTAATTTATAATAATAATCTTCCAGAGGGAATGAGACAGGGAATATTTTAAAATTCCCCTAAATATTTAAATTTAACAATTTATGTGAGGTCTCCAAAATCCTAACATTGATTTAAATATCGGATTATCTGATGAACTTAAGGGGGTTAATATCATTATTATTATTATTAATATATCAAGTCTATTTTTCCAATTACAAGACATGTTCTTCAATATGTCAAAATCTTATTTGATTTTTACATACTTTTGATACTTTACTGAAACTTTCTACTATTTTTTTTGAAAAAAGAAATAAGAAAAGACTAAGTTTGTTATTTCTAAATATAAACAATATTTATCATGGTCACTATTAGGAAATTATTAATAACTTATAACAGTTTTCAAAAATGTGGAAATTAAACAGACAAAGTAACAATATAAATCTTAGAGAATCTAAATTTAAATTCATAGAAACTGTTTCAGAATTCCATATAAATTTATATTTAAATGTTCACATTTTATTTATATTCCAAATATTCCGTTTTTATTTTGAATGATAAATTACTGAATTGTACATGCGTTTTTTATATTGAGATGTATTATTGCAATTACATTTAGAGTCATTAAGACTCTCTGAAGGTCTTTCATCGTTTGCCATCGTTCTAATTGGTTTTCTTATTTCTGTTTTTAATCATGATTATTCGAACAATTTTTCTAAGTTTTTTTAAACATTTAACCTCTAAAAATATTAATTAAAAAATAATAATTTTTACCATTTCTCAATAAATCCTAAAATATAATAAAAAATGTCATCAAATTATTAAAAACGCATTTAATTTAAATTTTACTAAAAATTATTAAACTTAATTTTAATTGTGAAATGAAAAATATGAACTTATCAAATGATTATTTTAATTATGTTCGAATAGTCAATCACATTAAATTTAAATAAAAAATACCAATTTCCATTTGGGTGGGAGAATCACCATTCTAATTTCAACATACTTAAATCAACATACAGCATCCATACATTTACACATTCAAACAATTTAAAATATGCCTCACAGAATATATTAAAAAATATTTAAATATATATTTGTTTAAATATTATTCTAGAATAATATTTTTGAAAATTATTCTCTTAATTAGTAACTTATCAATATTTGTATGAACTTTTTAATATTTTTCAGGTCTCACAAAGGAAATTGATGAAAAAGAATTTTTATGTATTGAAAGAGAAAAAAGAAATTATCATACAAGGATTATCTCTACAATCAAAACAAATCTATTTTTTCGAAAACTTATTGGCAATGTGAAGCTACTCTTTGTTCTTCGAGTCTCATTAAACAGAACGAAAGAGATAAAATAAGAAAAACACATCATGATCATCCTGGTTTCATATTTAGAAGTATAATTTTTAAAACAAATATAAACATTAAAAAAGCAGCCAGAAAACATCTCAAACTCCAAGTGCAATCAAGGATAATGTAATTCTATATGTACCCATAAACGTTCTACCATATCTTTAATCAGCTGGTTCATTGAAAAGAAATGTTCGACTAGAAAGAAACCGTCATTTACCACCAAAGCTGTTGAAGTATTGACAATTCAGAAAACTGTAGGCGGAGAACAGTTTATGATTTATGATAGTGGGCCTGAAAGTATAAACAGAATCCTGATATTTTCAAGTAAATCATTCATTGAGTATCTTGTCAAAGTTCACATTGGTTTGCTGATGGGACATTCAGCAGTTGCGCAGATTTGTTCTATCAACTACATATCATTCATAGCCATGTGTATTGAGAAATACTGCATTTATTAAAATGTATTTATGCCTGGAAAAAACAAAAGAACATTAACCTATTTATTGGACACTCTTTTACAAAGTTTTGATAATAGTAATCTGGATTGTAATATAACTAACATTAGTATAGATTTTGAGTTGGCTGTTCATAACTCTTTCGTTTGTATATTTGATGCTAAAATTATTGTTGATTTTGCTTTATTTCATCTTTTCCAATAAGAAGAAAATTGAAAGAAAATTCAGAATCTTGGACTTGTAAGTTTGTATAATAGTGATAAAGATTTCTCTTTATCTTGTCGCATTATGAACGCACTAGCAGTTTTCCCTCCAGCTGATCTTGTGAATGCTTCTTATGGACTGAAAGAAAGCTCAGCTGACAAGTTGCAGCTACATTTACAATATTTTGAGGATGTTTATGTACTCTGCTGTGGAAGTATCAGACAGTTACGTGAAATGACCAAATATATATGATGACAAGATTTCGGTATGCCTATTCATTGTACTGAAAGTCATTTCTAAGTCGAAATCATAACACAGGGCAACAAAAAATGTCTCATTTCATTTTTTAGTGTTTTTTATACAATTTCAGCGTGCTGATTCTAGTGGTAACAATTATTTTAATGTGACTACAGCGGTTTTTATGAAAAAGCCATTTTTTGAAAAATTCAATTTTATGGCTTCGCTAACTATTATTTTGTTATATCTTTAACGATTTTCATATTAATATTGATTTTTTTATTTTTTTGGTAGATAAAATGTCATCTAGACACTGTAAATTATCATGTAACTGTTTTTGCTATGTTTTTGGATATTATTGTGGCCCCTATCAAATCAAATATAAGATATCTAGGGACACAAAGTACTGCGAAGGATATGAGAAATATTTTGGAATGCCCATAGGAGATCAAGATAAATCCTGGGCTCCTCATGTTATATGCGGATGCTGCAAATCAACATTGGAAGGGTGGCTAAGATATAGAGGAAACGAATGCCGTTTGCAGTCCCTAGAATTTGGAGAGAGCCAACAAATCACATCAATGGCTCCTACTTCTGTATGGTGGATATCACTGCTTATAAGAAACCACAGAATAAGAAGAAACTATTCTATCCTGATATACCTTCTTCTATTGCATCAGTGCCACATTATGAAAATTTATCTGTTCCAGAATCACCAGAATAAAATGAAGCCTACAGGGAACTATCGGATAAGAACGATTAGTATGAAGAAGAACAAGAAGCTTGGCAGTCTAAAGAGCCTCACTTACCAAATCAATAAGGATTTGATGATCTTGCCTGATACTTTAACCTTCCTAAAGTAGGCTCTGAACTGCTTTCATCTAGACTAAATGAATGGAATTTATTGGATCCAAGTGTGAGAATTTCTAAGGACCGAAATAGACACACTACATTTGCTCAGTACTTTAGAGTTGAGGAAACACTTTGCTTTTGTTCAGACGTGATGGGACTGTTTTAAGCAGTTGATGTCACACATCAAACAGATCAATGGCGTTTATTTATTCACAGCTCTACTAGAACTTTAAAAGCAGTATTTCTCAACAATAGCAATAAGAATCCTTCGGTACCAATCGGTCATAGTGTCCACTTGAAGGAGGACTATAGTAATGTTAGAACTTTGCCGCAGAAGCTCAACTACGATAGCTACAAATGGGAAGTTTGTGAAGATTTCAAGTTGATTGGTTTTATTCTTAGATTGCAAGGTGGATTCACAAAGTTCCATTGTTTTCTTTGTTTATGTGATAACAGAGACTGAGCAAATTATTATGTATGAAGAGAATGGCCTGAACGAAGGACTTGCAACCTGGTTCATACAGCGTGAAAAATGTAACTCTTGTTTCAGCTGACAAAATTCTTCTACCTCCACTGCATATAAAACTGGGATTGATTAAAAAATTTGTAACAGCCATAGATCCTAGTGATGTGATCAGGTCATTGTTTCCCAAACTATCAGAAGCTAAAGTTTTAGCATGTGTGTTTGCTGGACCACAAGTGAAACAGATGTTCGAATCAGAAAGTCTAGAGAGTAAAATGAAAGACAAAGAAATGAGAACCTGGACTGCTTTCAAGCATGTAGTTTCTAATTTTCTTGGCAACAACAGAGCAGATAATTATAAGGAACTGATTGAAGAATTAGTCAACAGCTACCAAGATTTTGGTTGTAGAATGTCAACAAATCTGCATAATCTACACTCTCACTGGAATTCTTTAGACCAAATCTCGGAGATGTTAGCGAAGAGCATGGTGAGAGGTACCACCAGGACATTACGGTGATGGAGACGCGATATCAAGGATGTTGGGACGAAGCCATGATGCATATGTGTGATTATACATGGAGTTTGGTGCGCACATATGACACAACTCATAAAAGACAAAAACGACCTACTGTGAATTTTCGAAGAACTTAGGATTACTTGTGTTGGGGTTCCTTTTGGTGAACTTTAAATTTTTGATATTTTTAAAAATCATATTTATATTTTAAATAAATTAAAAATAATGTTCGAATAAAGAATTATTAAAGTATTTTATAAGCTACCATGTCATCTATGCTTCTATTGAACTTGTTAGAATCAATACATACTAACCACAGGTGATAAGAAAAGACATTTAAAAAATGAAATAATTCTTTAAAATAAAAATCCTTTTAAATTCTTTAAAAAAAGATAATTTAAAGTTAAAAGGCAGTTGGAAATTCTGCAAATTAAAATTCGATAAATAATTGATAAAAAATATATATATATATATATATATA